>RCUC01154628.1:0-36176 GCA_003697995.1 Taxidea taxus jeffersonii
CCACACAAACAGCAACAACTTCCAAGAACCTCAGAGTAGGAGCTGAGAGTGGCACCGATGCCTTCCATTTGGATCACTTCTCTCAGTTAAACCGAGTCTGATCAAAACTGAGGAATTGTTAAAAAGAAAGCCACAGGCCCAAAATGATGTCACTTCAGCCAAGTTGCCAAACTGAGGATTGACACCTAACCTGGTCGCAGTTTCAATGCCCTCCAGAAAAGTGGTCTTAACTGGTCAGTCAGGAATTTTCTGATAAGCACCAATGAGGTGATCTATCACCTAGACCCTCAAAGAAGAAGTAATCTGCATGATAAGACCCCTTGCTCTTCCCCCACCAAGGGAAAGTCACCTTGCCTGGAAAAACCCTTTCTTTTCTTTTGCTTAAAATTTTTTTGTCCACCCTCCTTACTAATCAAACCTTCCTTTTTGTACAACTCCTCAGAGGTCCCCTCTACTTGCTAGGGAGAATGCTGCCCGATCCATAAATCACTTAAATAAGCCAATTAGGTCTTTTAAAAAAAAAGAAAGATGAGAAAGTTCTGGGGATCTAATGTATAGCATGGTCACCATAGTAATACTGTATTTGAAATTTGCTAGAAGAGTAAATCTTTTTTTATTTTTATTTTTTTTATTATTTATTTATTTATTTTTAAAAATTTATTTGTCAGATAGAGAGAGAGCGCAGGAGCGAGCACAGGCAGACAGAGTGGCAGGTAGAGGCAGAGGGAGAAGCAGGCTCACCGCCGAGCAAGGAGCCCGATGTGGGACTCGATCCCAGGACGCTGGGATCATGACCTGAGCCGAAGGCAGCCGCTTAACCAACTGAGCCACCCAGGCGTCCCGTAAATCTTTTTTTAATATATATTTTTAAAGTTTTTATTTATTTGTCAGAAAGAGAGCACAAGCAGAGGGAGCAGCAGGCTCCCCACTGAGCAGGGAGCCCAAGGTGGGACTCAATCCCAGAACCCTGGGATCATGACCTGAGCTGAAGGCAGATGCTTAATCAACTGAGTCACCCAGGCGTCCCTAGAAGAGTACATCTTAAGTGTTCTCATTACACACAGAGAACTGGTAACTGTGAGGTAATGCGTTAATTAAATTGATCGCGGAAGTCATCCCACACTGTGTACATCTACCAAATCATCACATTGTACACCTCAAGTATATGTGATCTTTTTTTTTGTCAATTGTATCTCAATAAAGCTAAAAAGAAGTGAATTAGCAAGGGTTCTCTCACCTATTTTCCTAAGAGACAATGGAGAACTGGTGTTAATTTTTCCTTACTTGTCTGATAGAATTTAGCGGTGAAGGCATCTGTGCCTGGAGATTTCTTTTGGGGGAATTTTAGAATTTTAACTTCAATTCCCTTAGTGGATATAGGGCTATTCAAGTTATCTACACTGTATTGGATGACTTCTGACTTAGTGTGTTCTTCTTCTCCTGGTTTCCTATCATGGGACATCAGACTTGCTGATCTGAGGCTTTTCCTCTTCTTCCCTATCAGCACTGTGTTAGCTGCATAACAGAAATTTAGTGATGTTGTATTTTTAAAAAAGATTTTATTTAAAGAAAGAGAGAGCATGAGCGGGGAGGGGGCAGAGGGAGCAGAAGACAAAAGAATCTCAAGCAAACTGTGCACTGAGCACTGAACCTCACGCGGGGCTCAATTTCATGACCCTGAGTTCCTGACCTGAGTCAAAACCAAGAGTTGGATGCTTAACCAACTGAGCCACCCAGCTGCCCTGGTTATATTGCATTTTCATTGTCATTCAGCCTAGATGTTTGTCCTTTGGACCAGGGATCTGTAAACTTTCTTTGCATACTTGAGGCTTTGTGGGATATATAAGGTCTATGTCATTCCTCCTCCTCTTTTTATTTTTTTAAGATTTTGTTTATTTATTTGACAGATTTTTATTTATTTATTTGACAGAGATCACAAGTAGGCAGAGAGGCAGGCAGAGAGAGAGAGGAGGAAGCAGGCTCCCCGCCGAGCAGAGAGCTCGATGCAGGGCTCGATCCCAGGAATCCTGGGATCATGACCTGAGCTGAAGGTAGAGGCTTAACCCACACTGAGCCACCTAGGCACCCCAAATATTTTATTTATTTATTTATTTGACAGACAGAGATCACAAGTAGGCAGAGAGCCCGGGAAACAGACTCCCTGCTGAGAGGCAGGCAAAGAGAGAGGGAAGCAGGCTCCCCACTGAGCAGAGAGCCCAATGCAGGGCTCGATCCCAGGACCCTGAGATCATGACCTGAGCGGAAGGCAGAGACTCAACCCACTGAGCCACCCAGGCACCCCCCTCCTCTTTTTTTCTTCTTCTTATAACATTTTTTTTCCTTATAACATTTAATTTTTTTTTATTTTTTAAATTTCTTTTCAGTGTTCCAGCATTCATTGTTTATGCACCACACCCAGTGCTCCATGCAATATGTGCCCTCCTTAATACCCATCGCCAGGCTCACCCAACCTCCCACCCTCTGCCATTCCAAAACTCTCAAGAGACTTTAATTTTTAGAGTGCTTTAGGTTTACAGCAAAATGGAACGGAAAGGACAGAGGTTTTCCATGTATCATCTATATACCCCCACGTGCATAGCCTCCCCCATTATCACCATCGCCACCAGAGTGGTACCTTTGTTTACAATTGATGAACCTACACTGACACATCATAATTACCCAAAGTCCATAGTTTACATTAGGGCTCACTGTTGGTGTCACACATTCTATAGGTGTGGACAAATGTATAGTGACCTATATGTCCCATGATGGCACCATACTGAGTAGTTGCACTGCCCTTAACATCCTTTGTGCTTCACCGAGTCATCCTTCCCTCCCCTCTAACCCTGGCCAACCACTCATCTCTTAGCTGTCTCCATAGCTTTGCCTTTCCCTCTCCCAGAAGGTCACCTAGTTGGATTCATAAAATATGTAATCTTTACAGATTGGCTTCTTTCACTTAGTAATATTCATTGAAGTTTCCTCCATGTCTCTGTGTGGTTTAATAGCTCATTTGTCTTTGGCACTAAATAATATTCCAGTATTCCATTGCTGCGTCTACCAGCTGGTCAAGGACATCTTGGGTGCTGCCAAGCTTTGGCAATTACGAATAAAGCTACTATAAATATCTGTGTGCAGGGTTCTGTGTGAACGAAAGTTTTTAGCTCCTTTGGTAGGAGTGTCACTGCTGGATCACATAGTAGGAGTATGTATAATTTTGTTGGAAACCACCAAACTGTCTTCCAAAGTGGTGCTACCGTTTGGCATTCCTACCAGCTAGGAGTGAGAGTTCCCATTGTTCCACAACCTCACCCGCACATGGTGTTGTCAGTATTCTTGATTTTAGCCATTCTAATAGGTGTATAACATTTTAAAAAATGTAAAATCTTTCTTAGAATACATGCTAAAAAACAGTTCTTGCACACACACACACACACACACACACACACACACACACACACACAATGACTTACTGAACCCTCACAGCTGCCAGCCCGTGGCGGAGATCTACTTCCCTCCTTCTGTAGTCTGGAGTGTGTTTCTCTAGCCTTGTGTGAGACTTTTGTCCTTAAACACACACCCACACTATTAAAGTCTTCCCTCTTCTGCCAATTTCTCCACAACTTTCTCTTTTTCCAGGACTCAGTGCAGTTCTTACCCTGACCATTTCCATGAAATTCATTCCATCTGATTCATTCTATGCCTGTCTCTTCTCCAAGACATTTACTGTGTGTAATTTTTTTTAATTCTTTTTTTTTAATTTTTATTTATTTATTTGACAGGCAGAGATCACAAGTAGGCAGAGAGGCAGGCAGAGAGAGAGGAAGGGAAGCAGGCTCCCCACCGAGCAGAGAGCCTGACGCGGGACTCGATCCCAGGACCCTGAGACCATGACCTGAGCCGAAGGCAGCAGCTTTTAACCCACTGAGCACCCAGGCGCCCCACAAAGCTTTCTTTTTAGACAATGTTTTCTGGGTCACAAAGTGTCTGGGGAAGGAATTTTCTCTCTAGTTGACAAACTGAGGCTCAGACACTTAACACAGACGAAGGTTCCGTGACCAGTAAATGAGAAACTCAGATTCAGACCCGTGGCACTGGCCCGGTGCAGTTTCCGCACCCTGACATGGGTAGTGCGTGGGCTCTCCTGGCGCCCTTGGCCCTTGCTCATTGAATGAATGCTTGATGCTGGGTCTAGAGGGTACAGCCCCTGTCTCCATAACCCCACGTCTTTCCTGACCACCTGCACTATTTCTCTGCTGCCTGCAGAACAAGAACCTTCATCCTTTTGTATTTAGAACATCTTGCTCCAGAGAAAGAGGACTCTACTTGAAAATGTGCTCATTTCTTAGAGCTGGTCTTGTCTGGAAAGGGCACATTCCAGGGTGAGGACTTCTCCCCCAGGAATTTCACACCTGTCTTGAGGAGAGACTCCTCCCCACCATTGTGCCATTGCTGTGTCCTCTGTGGGAGCACACTGAGGTGGGGGTCATGGGGGGGGCAGGCCTGGGGGGCTCTGGCATAGGAGACTGCCGCTTTTGCAGTGCGGTCTCTGCATTAGTAGAGGTGTTGGTACAGAAACTAGGGATTGGATTTTCACAGCGTCAGCAAGCGATGTGGCGAACACGGGAGTCAATGCAGGCCCGTCTGTCGCTGCTGAGCAACAAATGTCCTCTACCTGTCTTCTCTGCGAGTCCGGTGCTTCCACACGTGAGAGGAAGTTCTTCGGCATGACCTGGGGGTTGTCAGAGTGGTCGTTCTCCCTCTGGATACCCTAAGCCCAAGCCTAGACCCTGCCTGCTGTGTCCTGGACAGCAGCCTTGCTCTCTGCACACAGGCATGACTCCCACAGCCTTGCCCACTCCACCCGCACCCCAGAGCAGGCAGCCTGGGCACAGATGAACACCCAAAGGTGTGACTTTAAAAAAGGAGAGGCATGGCTGGACTCAGACGAGGAGGTTCCGGGGAGCCTGTGACATGGACACCCAGGTTCCCAGAGGGCTCTTTCTGTGGGACTCAGCTGTCATTCATTCAAGGAGAACACAGCCATCCTTCTGGAGAAGCTCATCTTCCTTTAAGGCCACTTCCTTGGCCCAGCGCTCTAGAATCAGTCATTTTCCCCCATTCAGGTCTTCGTGAGCACCTCCTGGTGGGCAGCCTCCCGAGGGTTGGATACTTAGGGGAAGAGGAATCCTAGACAGCATGATCTAGGCACTGTCCCCTCGTTAACTTACTGAACTCTGACAGCAGCTTCGTGAGGTAGATACTCTAGTATCTGGAGTTTTCGGAAGGGGAGACCTCGTCCCTTGTCATGGCACACCATTTGGTGGGGCAGGAGCCTGGAGTTTGAGCTCAGGCGTGTGCCCTTTGACCTTGACATTCCCTTGAGCCTCCAATTCGCAGATCAGTCAGGGAGAGTAAGTGCAGACAATGAGCGGACCCTGGCTGGGGGAATCCGAAAATGGATTTCTGAAGGCAGCAGAGGGCCCTTGAGAAATCTCGGGGAGGGTGGATTTCGGCCCCGAAACTGGCCATCCTATTCCTTGGCCTACGCTAACCGGTATTTCCCAGCCCAGTCAGGCCGTGGAAGTTGGCAGGAAATGATGTCTAGTATAGTTTCTTGCCAGATCCTCGGCTTTTACTCCTCCGTCAAAGAGGAGGAATCTGAGATGGTGGAGACACACTAGAGAAGCAGCCCAGCTCCAAGCCACCCCCTGGAGGAGTGCTGCCCAGGTGAGTGGTCCACTCTGCCTGGGCCTGCCTGTGACTGGGAGGGAAACTTTGCTGCTGCTAGCTGTGCGATGGAACGTTTGCTTGGTGGAATGGCCTGGCCTATTCTGACCAATAAAGCCAGAACACTCGGCTTGGTGGCTCCAAACTCAGGCACGATGTCCTTGAACCCTGTGCCTGAGCTGCTCCCGTGGGGACCTCTGTGCTGCTTTTGGGGGTGCAGGGGGCATGGTTTGCATGACCATCCCTCAGCACCAGGCAGCCCGCTCTGCGCATCAGGTCTCTGCTGGGCTGCCTCTGGAAGTGGGGGGCTGGTGCCACCTCAGCTGGGCAGGCTCTGCACAGCCCGAAAGATTAAGGTATGGATCCTACTCTCAAAGGCCTAACTGTCCAGTTGGAGGAGTGAAAACCCATGAAAGGCTATTGTCATGACACAGAAAAGTATGCCAGGAAAGGATGAGTCCTAGGTTCTGATTTCTGAAAGAAGAGAGGCTGTTAGGTCAGGAGTAGTTGCCTGTGTGTGCTGGGGCTCTGAGGGATATTGTCTAAGGCTAGATTAAATTAAATTACTATCTTTTGCAATTCAAGAACTGAAGGAAAAAATGTTGAAGATAAAGGCAGAATTTATATTAACAATGACCAAAAATTCCCACCCCCCCAAAAAAATATATATATTTATTAGTGCATATATACATATAGAGAGATACACTTATACCCGCACTTGACTCTTGGCTCACCATTAAATTCCTCTACTGCCAGTATGGCCTTACTTGGCAGAGTGCCATGGAAGGCAAGTTTACTTGTTTTAACTCTTAAGACATTGCATTTTTCTGTGTCTTTCATTAATGAACCCCAAAACCTACTCTTCCAGTCAACACTTTCATTAATGATTCAATAAGAACACCACCATCAGTGGTTCTGCTTGTACTCTGGATTGTTATTTTTTGAGTTCGCTGTCTGACGCAGTTCTGAAAAAATGATACCATTGTGTTAAACTGCTTTTTCAGACCTGTTTAATGGTTAAGACAGAGAGCTGCTGACATTGACCTTCCCGTACACATCTTTGTTTTATCATAACCATAAATCATTCATTTGCCAATCTATTTTCCTGATTAATGACCTAAAAATGTGCATTCATTAGTAGCCATTAACATATAATCCCTGGCAAAATTATTGATGAATTAACATTATACTTTTATTATATGCTTATGTTCCCAAATTGTTCTGAGTCCCTTCACGGTGGCTGTTTAGCTTGGTCTTAATAAAGGACAACAAAAGATTGGAAACAAGTCAAATATCTGTAAAATGGAAACTGCTTAAATATATCACAGCACATCTCTCCATGGGACACTACTCAGTTGTGAGAAAAATAAGTGAGGCGGCACTTCGTGTCCTGTTATGCAGTGATCTCCAGGACATAGTGTTAAGACCACCAAATGCGGGACAGAATGTAGAAAATGCTCCCATTTTGGTTTTTGGCACAAGGGAGATGTTAAAACCTGTTAGCTTGCAAAAGCATGAACTACCTCTGGGCAGATATATCCAGAAATGAGATAACATTTGGGAGGGAAATCATGTGGCTGAGAGCCTGGGTTAAGGGGGAAAACTTTTAATGTATAGGTTTTATTTTTTCTACCTCAGATACTTCAATGTGTGTTTCCCAAGTATGAGGTACTCTCTTCCATAACCCACCGTGCAGTGATCATAATCTGGCAATTTAATGTGAATATACTATCATCTAATCCACATTCCGTACTGTAATTTCAGCTGTCTCAATAGTGACTCTTGGCCATTTCCGCCCCCTTCCAGACTCAGGATCCTATGTCACACTAACTGTCATGCATTTTAGCCTCCTTTACCTTAGAATGGGTCCTACACCTTGTCTTTTTGTCAACAGCAGCAATGATAAAGCCTCTTTAAGTGGCTGCTCAGATAGTAGATACAGAGAGGTAGGGGCTGGAACAGGAGAGCCAGGGGTTGGAGGCCCTAGGGAATGGCTGTCAGCTTCAGCCTTGTTTGTGGTTTAATACGTGGAACCCTTTAGAAGACTCGGTGGAATAATGGTGGCGTTATTCTAGAATGTGCTCCTAGGCTGTGGGAGTGGGTGGGTGGGGCTTATAGTCATTGTAAGTTGGGTCTACGCAGAACTTTGAAGGCTGGTGTGGCCAGGTGACATTTAGATTACATTCTTGAGTGCATTTATAAGGAGAAGTTGTCTGTAGCTTTCATTAGAATTTTTTTAGACTTTTTATTATGCAAAGTTTTAAGCACATACAAAAGCAGAGAGTGTTTAATGAACCCCCATGTGCTCTTCACAATGGTTTGGCTGGCTGGTCAGGGACTTGGAAAGGGCACAATTAAAAATTGATCACAAGGCATCCGGGGGAGGAGGTGTGTGGCTGGACCTTTGTAAATGGCCTCAGAATGTGAAGAGCTGCTTCCCAGTGGTCACTTAAGAGTAGTTACAGCAGAGAAGGGTTTCTATAATCAGGGAGATAAAATGATCTGTTTTCTGGACATCAGTTAGCTTCTTTTCCCAGCACCTCTGTCCTTGCCCAAAGGCCTCAGAGATCAGAGTGGCCAAGGCAGCAGTGACAGTGGGCATAGGCTCAACAACATGGACTGTCCACTCACCAAAGCCTAATCTGCCGCCCGCAGAGACCAATGCTGAGCCCCCACTGTAGCATCATCCTTTGGGAAAAGCAGTGAGCTACCTTCAACCTATAAGGGATAGGATTTTGATCTCATGACAGAGACACTCTGGATATGGATTTGCTTTTCTTGTCTGCTGTACTTCTTCCAAAACTATGACCCATGTACTATAGAGTATCTTATTCACCGTGGTGGTTTTCCATCTTGCATTGCTTCTGACCAAGGAACTCATTTTACAGCAGATGAAGTACGGCGATGAGCTCACAGTGATCTACCATTTTGTCTTATTTACCGTAGCTTTATAGGAAGTCTTGAAATCGGGCAGTGCAAGTCCTACTTTGTTCCTCTTTTTATGATTGTTCTGGCTCTTCTAGATTCTTGGCATTTTCATGTAAACTTGTAGAATAAGCTTGTCAATTTCTACCAAAAACCTGATGGGATTTGAATGCGATTGTGTTGCATCTGTAGATGAATTTGGAGAGAACTGACATCTGAACCATACTGGGTCTTTCAACTTATGAATGTGACACATCCATTTATTTAAGTTTTCTTTACTTTCTTTAACAATCTTTTTTTTTTTTTTTGTATATAGGCCTTGTGTACCTATTTTGTTAAATTCTTTCCTAATTATTATATGACCTGTGATGCTATTATATGACTAGCATGTTTTAAAATTTAATTTTCCTGTTGTTTATTGTCAATATTTAGGAATACAATTGATTTGCTGACTTTATATTTTATAATTTTTGTGACTTTTCTTACTTTAGTCATTTCATTGTATATTTCTTAGGATTTTCTACATACATACATTATTATGTCATCTGTAAAGAGTTTTACTTTTTCTAATCTGTAACTTTTATTTCTTTCTATTTTGTTTTGTCATATGGCACTCTAGTACAATATTGAATAGAATGATGAGATAGACATTTTCTTGATCTGAGCTAGAAAGGCTTCAGCCTTTTATCACAAGCATAATGACAGCTCTGTGTTATGTGTGTGTGTGTGTGTGTGTGTGTGTGTGTGTGTGTATGTATAAGTTCACTGAAAACTATTACTGTAATTTTTTAAATGACCTAACAGGTTTGTGATGAATTCAGCAAATTATTATGACATTTTTGGAACTGATACCAGCTTTTGCCAGACAACTGGAAGATTCAAATGTGAAATTTTCATAGTCAACTCCACCCCTACCAAAGCCCCTCATGTTACACGGTCACAGGTCCCAAATCTATACAACAGTTTGTGTAACAAAACTCTGAAGCAAACATCCAGTAATTAAGCAGTGGTATCTAAGTGTGGACAGGTTTTCCATTATTTACAAGGCTTGAATCTCTTTATATTGTAACATTAAATTCAGTATGATGACTTAGGTCAATTTAAAAAATCCACCCTCTTATACTGACAGATTTCTTTTTTGGTCATTTCTTCTCCTTTATCTTTGTTCTTGGACTTCTTTTTCTTATTTTTGTGTCTCTGGCTTTTTCCCCCCCAATCCTATGTCAGTGCCTGTATGCTTCTCATTTATTTATTTTTAAACAACGTCTCCTGTGTTTCTTCTTGTTGCTGTCCCGACTTCCTGCTGGGCTGGCCTTGCCACTGTGACTTTGGGCTTGGCCTCCAGAAGGACTGTGACTCTCACTAGGACTCCACTGAGAGTGCTGTGCTCGGGCTCTTGCCAAGCCCTTCGGGCCAGCTGCTGCTGTGTCCGGCTCTTCTGCTTCCTTCATTACTTTATCGTTCGGGTCTTTAGACATTTTGCTGAATTTTTCTCTCCTTTTTCAGATATGTTACTTTCACTGTTACTTTCATTATAGTCTGGCTCAAAAGCCCCTTCATTGCTTTCTCTGGTTAAGTCAAAGGAAGGTCAAGAGGAGTAGGTAGAGGGAGTTTAGGCTGGATAGATTCCTATCATTTTGCCCATTCATTTCTCTTTTTTCAATCTGTGTGTGTCTGGTGGGTTAAGAATATAAACTAATTTATTGCCACTTGATTCTTTATTGTTCCGTGCTTCTAATATGTGCTTCTCATGATTCCTACAAGGACTTTTGTCTGCAGACTGTCTCTTCCCTGGAGCATTTAGTATTGTAAGTGGCTTTATGATCATGAGTTTTTTTTTTTTTTTTTTTTAACCTCTTCTGGTATGTGAAATTTTTTGGAAATGTCCTGTTCCTTTTTTAGGCAAGTCTCTCCTCCCTCAGCTTATTTTTCTTTTCAGATGCTGAAGCTCTAGGTTTTTTTGTAGATATCTCTTACTGGGTTGAGAAAGTTCTCTTCTGTTTCAGTGTTTTGCTGAGAGGGTTTTTTGGTTTTTGTTATTTTTAATGAACAGTTGTTTAATTTTGTTTTTTTTTCTGTGTCTCTTGTGATGATTATAATTTGTCTTTTTTATTCTGTTAATGTTGTGGATTACACTGAGTTTTCAAATGTTAAGTCACCTGTGCTTTCCTGGGATACTTCCCACCAAGTCACATGTATTATCCTTTTTAATATTGCTGGATTCAATTTACTGACTTTTTTTTGTTGTTGTTAAGGATTTGTGTTCATGAGATAGTCATCTATAATTGTGTAATAATGACTTTTCTCATCAGGATAATGTTGACATTATAAAATGATATCCCTTCACCTCTTCTGAAAGTTTTAGTGTAAGACTGGTTCTATTTTCTCCTTAAATGTTTGATAGACTTCACCAATGAAGCTATCTGGTCTGGTGTTTTGTTGTGAAAAGGGCTTTTAAAAAATTATTATGAATTCAATTACTTTTTCTTTTTTTTTTTTAAAGATTTTATTTATTTATTAGTTAGAGAGAGAGAGTGAGAGCGAGCACAGGCAGACAAAGAGGCAGGCAGAGGCAGAGGGAGAAGCAGGCTCCCTGCCGAGCAAGGAGCCCGATGCGGGACTCGATCCCAGGACGCTGGGATCATGACCTGAGCCGAAGGCAGCCGCTTAACCGCTTATTAATTTAAATGTATCCTTCTACATAATAAGACCTAGAGCAGCTGAGTGTTCAGGGGAAGATGTTTGTGTTTTAGATTTTATATCCTCGCTCCTGCTTCAGAGGAATTGTTGCTGCAAGGGGCTTCTCAAGTCAGCCCCCTTTTCTATTTTTCTTCATGTGAAATTGCATGCATAAACTATCTTTTAAGACTCAGCAGGTTTGTTAGAGAAACTCGCTTTGAATTTGGTGCCAGTTCAGCATGGATTAAGAGGTGGAAATAAATTGAAATAAGGATAAAGGACATTTTAAATGGTATCAGAAATCCCATTTGGTGAAATTGGAGTAAAATCTTTTTTACTTCATTTCCCTCAAATTCCATTTTAAAACAGGTGGCCTTTTAAATGCTGATGTTCTGTTGCAGTGGGCATTGGCTACATTAGCGTTCCTGGATTTTCTCAGCAGGGATACAGACCTAGCATGTGACCTGGGAGTGTTTTCCCTGAGTCCAGTTAGTGTTCTTTGGTTCCAGATATGGAGAGGAGATGGATAATCTCCTAGTCTACAGATGTCAGAGGCTTCTTCTCATCCTGTCTTTCCATATTTTCAATTAATAAGCCTTTCCAAAAAACATCTGGACTTCCACTTCCAGTTGGGCTATAGAAATTTGCAACAGACCATTACTCTCACTGTAACAATGTAAGCCGAATAAGCTACAAAATCATAGTTGTTAAAAACTCATCAGAGAGTGGAGGATGCAAAGAATTTAAAATGACCTAGTTCCGGAGTGTAAAGAGCCCTTCCTAGGAGAGTGATACATGAGGCTGCTTTCTTATAGGAATCTTGGAAGAGCAAACCTATCATAGATAGGGTATTTGGGGAGTTTCAGTGAGAAACTAAACTGGCTGAAATTTACATGAGCTGTCATGATGTATTTGAAATTCAAGACCTAACTGCAAAATGGCACCCACCTGCAAATCCTCATTTATAAGACTTCTCCACCTGCCTGGCTCTGGCCTGGGGAAGGTAAAGGGCAGGGAGTACGGGTGGAGAGAGATTTCCCTAAGAGCACTCACCTGTCACTTTTTTTTTCTGAGTCTTCATTGAGTATGTAGCAACAGCAGGGACAGGGACGATGGATAGAGACCCCTTCAAGGCACACTTGCCTATGAATCCTTTCCAAATGAACACATAGTCAAAGCTAGAAGACATGTAAAAAGGCAGGAAGATGTAAGTAACCCTTAATCAAGAAGAAAAAATGGCCAATAGAAGCAGAACCAGAAATGACTCAGATGTTGGACCCAGCAGACAAAAATTTTAAGATAAGTATAATTCTGTTAAAGTGTTTAGTGGAAAAGATGGCAAGATAAGTAAAAATATGGAAAACTGCAAGAGAATCTGAAATTCCATAAAAGAACAAAATGAAAATTCTAGAACTGATATGAAAATTTCATTTGAAGGACTTAGCAGCAGAACTTGAAGGTAGGTTAAGAAAATTTGTCCAAACTTATACATAAGGAAAGAAGAAATTTAAGTTACAACAGACTTTCAGAGAACTGTAGGACAATATCAAACACTATAACATATGTATATTGGAGTACCTACAAAAGAGAAGGGAGAAAATGGGGCATAGGGAATATTTGAAAGGATTATGCTTGAGAATTTTCAAAAATTAACAAAAAAGATCACAGATCTTAGAAACTCGGGAAAATCCAAGTAGAATACATACAAAGAAAATCATACCCAGGCACCTCACAGTCAAAATACTGAAAATCAAAATTAAAGAGAATATCTTAAGCACAGCTAGAGAAAAACGGCATATAAGTTTAACAATACAATAACAAGAATGATGGCTAATTTCTGATCAAAAGCAGTAGACTCCAGAACACGGTGGAATGGCTTCTTTAAAACACTGAAATTAAAGAAAAATCATTCAAAAATACCTACTTCAAGAATGAAAGAAAAAGAAAAACATTTTCCCACAGAAAAAAGCTCAAAGAGCTTGACTCTAGTAGACTTTCATTACAAGAGATCGTAAGTTCTTCAGGCTAAGGGAAATGATATCCGAGGAAGCCTGGATCAGTAGGAAAGAACACTAAAAAGGGAAAATAAATGGGAAGGGACGTGTATGTGTGCGTTAGTGTGCGCTTGGGAAGGTGTATGTGTGTGCCTATGTGTGGGTATGTGTGTATATGTGTGTACCTGTGTCTGTGTGTGGGGGGGGAAGGGAAGTATGTGTGAAGGTGTGTGTGTGTGTGTGTATATGTGGGGGGAAGGTGTGTGTGTACAAAGATGTGTGTGTATACCAAGGTATGTGTGTGTGTGCGTGGGTGTGGGGGGGTAGGTGTAATCATTATTGTTTTATTTACCCAATGGGTGTTTAAATTTAGCCACATGGGGGTGAGTGCTGCCTCGTGGTGGGGAACGCACACTGGTGTGTGGTGGTGAACTGTCAGGTGTTGTTCCTTGAATATACCTTCAGTTCATGTCGATGGTTGCTTGTTCATGTGGATGGTTTTTTTCTGGGTGAGGAGTTTTATGTTTGGAGTTAAATACTCTTTCAGCCCATGGAGATGGTCATGCCACTGTGTCCTACAATCCCATTGTATCTGTTGAGTTGTTCAGAGGCTCTGAGAGTTCAGCCTAAATGGCGCGCTCTAAAGATTTCTCTTAGGGTTTTTCTTTACCTTCGGTTTTCTGCAGTCTCACCATAAGTGTGTAGACATGGATTTCTTTTTAATTAAGGTCTTTCTCCATGGGATTTATTTGGCTTCTTGAACATGTGTTCTGGCATCTGTCTTAGGCTACTTAGGCTGCTATAGCCAAACACCACATACTGAGTAGACTTCTCATGGTCCAAGGATCGCGGCCCAACATGAAGGGGTAAGGGACTCCCCCTGGTTGGTAACTGGTGAGTTCTGGCTGTGTTCTTGCTCTCTGGAGCTCTTTAAAAGGTGTTACTCCTATTCAGGAGGGTTCTGTCTTCCTGGACCAAGCACCTCCCAAAGGCCTCGGCCTCACATCCTGATATCATTTTTGAGGGTTAGGATTGCAGCATATGAATTTGGCAGGGGAGAGGCATATTCATACCCTAGCAGCTTCTTTAACTGGTTTTGACACTCTTCAGTCCCCATTTCTGTACATGTTCCTCTGTTCCCCTTCTCTCTTTTCTTTGGGGACACCAATAAAACACAGGTATCAGACCTTCTCACTATATCCTCTATGTCTGCATCTGTAGCAAATGAGCCTCTCCATGTTTCTGCGTAGCTAGAACTTTCCGAGGAAATATTATCATACCTGAGGTGAAGGGTGTTAGAACTGAAGCCGTTTTCTCCCATTTACAGGCTAACAAAAGGGCACCTGGGTGGTTCAGTGGGTTAAAGCCTCTGCCTTTGGCTCAGTTCATGATCCCAGGGTCCTGGGATCGACAGGGCTCTCTGCTCAGCGGGGACCCTTCTTCCCCCTCCCCGACTCCTGCCTCTCTGACTACTTGTGATCTCTGTCTATCAAATAAATAAAATCTTTAAAAAAAAAAAAAGGCTAACAAAACTTACCTTCTCTGAACCGCCCCCTTCCCTGAGCCAAATGCTGGCATTGTGGAATGGGGCTTCTCCATTTTACTCCTTAGATAATTCCTTTACATTTCAAAGGGGGATAAAACCTGGAATCCTGGAGCCCTTTGTTTAATTCCAGAAGACAGGAAATGACCAGAGTAAATGTTTCCCCTCCTCCCCACTCTCTCTTAGAAAGAAGGGGTGCTAGCTGGACATCGTGTAGCCTACATAAACTGCCAGATTCATAATTTCAGGGTCTCTCTCCTGCAGTGCAAAAAGCTCTTTGCTCATGCAGGTCTCACCTCTGGCTCTCACTGTGTGACTCAGAAGGCAGAAGAAATCAGGAGTCGGGAACCAACACAATTACTGATGTAACTTATAATCTGCCTTACGCCAGAATTTTATAATTTTAGTCAGGATCACAGACATAACCAGAGGTATTTAAAACTTACTGCTTAGATTTTCTGCTTTATTTTCCATCCTCTTGACTATTCTCTGCATGGTTTCTTCTGACCTACATTTTCGTTCACGAATTCTCTTCAGCTTTTGAAATCTACCATTGAGCCATTCATTGAATTGTCTCGGGCAATGGAAATATTTTGTTTTTCAATATTGCAGTAATGGTTGCACAAGTATAGGTCACCAAAGTGTGCCCTGTGAATAATTAGATTTCATTGTATGTAAATTACACTTCGGTAAAGTTGTTAAAAGATAAAAAGGAAGTTGCTTGAGCATCTCCGCTGAATTCAACTCAGGTCATGATCTGACAGGTTGTGGGATGCAGCTCAGTGGTCTGTTCTGCTTGTCCCTCTCCTTCTGTTCCTCCCCACATTCGTGCTCTGCCTCTCTCTAAAGTAAATGGAAATAAATAAATAAAATCTCTAAAAAAAGAGAAAAAGGAAGATAGGGCAGAAATAATTCTTAATTTTCACATTACTGTATTGTGTAGTTTTTAAAAATTCTTTTTCCCCTTATATAACTGTTATGTCACTTTTTATAGCTTCTAGTTTTTTTTTTTTGTTTTTTTTTTTATTCATTCGACAGAGAGAGAAAGATCACAAGTAGGCAGAGAGGCAGGCAGAGAGAGAGAGGGAGGAAGCAGGTTTCCCACTGAGCAGGGAGCCTGGTGCAGAGCTCCATCCCAGGACCCTGGGATCATGCCCTGAGCCGAAGGCAGAGGCTTAACTCACTGAGCCACCCAGGTGCCCCTAGTTTCTAGTTTTCTGCCCAAATGGTTTAGGTTGGCTTTTATCTCCTTGAGATAAGTAATTAGTAAAACTTTATTGACTTATTTTAAATAGCAAGCCTATATATTTTATAGACTCAGCTGACAGTTGCATTATTTGAATTCCCTGTGGGCCTCACAGTGTTATCCTCACATATGCCCAGTTATCTCTGACTGTGTGTTGGTCATTGTGCTGGGAAAACTACTGTGTAGGATGTGTTCTTTCTGAGGGTGGATTTGCTAATGCATTAGCCACGCCACTAGAAGCACTACAAACCCGAGGCCACCTCCATCCTGAGTTCAGATTTTCTTACTTTCTCAGAAACCCAAATAATCTGAAGCCAGATTTTCATCTGTGTGAGGGCTAGTTTATTTTTGCTTACTCTTACTTGTGGTGTATGCTTTTCGGGGACCACAGCCCAAAGCCAGAAGTCATATATTGGGTCCCATATTTATAGAGCTCTGGACTCTGACATTTCCCCCCATAGTCTCTCAAGGCCACCAAAAGCCCCAAATTGCAGCTTTGCTTCAGGTAGTAGAGTCAAAAGTATCTCACTAGTCTCTCTAGTTGCCAAACTTTTCTGGAATTTTGGCCAGATCATTTTTTTTTTTTTTTTAACTATCTTTTGAGCTCTGTGATGCTTTTAAGAAGATTTTAAAAATACTTTGTTTTTTAGCTATATTCTTTAAGAGTTTGGTCTGAATCACCTAGTCTGCTATTAGGAGAATTAAGTCTTAACACTGACATTTTAAATAATATTTTTAGGGGTGCTTAGGGCTAAGTGTTTGCCTTCAGCTCAGGCCATGATCCCAAGGTCCTGCAATCGAGCCCCATGTCAGACTCCTTCCTTAGCCGGGAGCCTGCTTCCCCCCTGCCTGCCACTCCCCCTGCTTGTGCTTGATCTCTCCCTCTGTCTCTCTCTGTGTTAAATAAATAAATAAAATCTTTAAAATAGATATTTTTATTTAATTAAAGAAACACTGACTTTCCTAGCTATAAGTTAAAGCTGCCCATTATACTGAATTTTGAAAATTCAGAAAAATAAAAATGAGAAAATATATGCCCTTGGAATACCATCAGATATAAATATCTGTTAATGTTGTAGTGTTTCATTTCTTTTTTTCCCTTTTAATTAGAATTAGTACATGATTTCTAATGGATATACATTATAACATCCTGCTTCTGTTTCTTAAAATCATATTGCTAGTATTGTCACTAATAATATTCTGTGAAAAAAATGGTTTTACTAGCTTTGTCATATCCCAACATTAATATATCAAAATTTGGTTAGCCATTTTCCTACTGTTGGAGTTTTACAGAAATTATAATTCTCCTCATTTTTATAGTGTGATTAGCATCTTTTCATAGAAATATTTTCCTTGATTTCTGAATATTTCTCAGCATGGAATTAGTATATATATATGTATACACACACACACACAAAGAGTATGACTAGAAATGTTATTTATTTATTTAAAAATATTTTTATTTACTTACTTGATAGGGAGAGTGAGAGAGGGAGCACAAGCAGGCAGAGAGAGAAGCAGGCTCCTGGCTGAGCGGGGAGCCCGATGCAGGACTCAATCCCAGGACCCCGGGATCATGACCTGAGCTAAAGGCAGAGGCTCAACCGAGTGACCCACCCAGGTGTCCGTAGAAATGTTATTTTTGCTAACAACAAGAATTACCTGTAGCTGATCCATCTCTGCCAGTTCTTCTCAGCGCATCTAGAGCTGCTGTTGGTGTACACTCACATGAGTTATGAGCTTAGGGAAACATCACTGCAGAGAAAGTGCACCAGTCTTATTTCCTTGACCACTTGAGAAAAGTGTTCTGCTGAATAGGCAGGTACAGACAAACTCTTTAAGACGGTGGTCCTTAACCCCAGTTGCATATTAGAATACCCTCCACACAGTTTAAAATGAATCTCCAAGGACAACCAAGCATCCATATATCTATGTTTGTAATTCCTTAGCTGGTTCCAATGTATAGTCAGGGTTAGGAACCACTGCCTAAAAGTAAAAGACAGTCTAGTCAGTGTCTAGTAGACAAATGAATTTTAACTGTAGACCTCTTAAAATACCTTTGACCTTTGCTTGCTTAGGGTATGGGTTTGCTTCTGATCATGGTTATACTTCAGACCTAGGTGTGATGGATAAAATACAAGGTGTTTAATTAAATTGGTATTTCAGATAAACAACCGATATTTTTTTAAAATAACGTATGTCCCAGATGCTGCAAGGGATATGCGTATTCTAAAAATTACTTCTTTTACAATCTGAAATTCAAATTTAACTTAACTGGATATCCTGTGCTTTTATCTGCTAAATCTGGCTGCACTAATCATGGTTAAACTTCAGGATACATGTGATTTCCCTCAGCATTCTCCTCCTCTTGCTGAGGATTGGTATTGGACCCCTGTTTTATGAAGAGGCTTGTGTCTCTTTTGACTCTGTGTGCCCAGGACAGAAAACTGCATTCATCGACCTTCTGCGATAAATCCACAAAGAAATTTCCATGGCCCTCCATAGGGTTGTCGTGTCCCCTGGCCTGTTCTAATGTCTGTTGTGAGAAGCTTTCACTTGGTATCCAAGAGGGATCCTAATGGCCTTAAAGTATGTAATTTGCCTCTTTAGACATAATTAAAGAAAGAAGATTCTAGTATTTCTATGTGTCATTGAACAGAACTGTATATTCTGGGGTAGGCTTTTGTTCAGAACGCAGTCACTTGAGCCCCTGTTAGCTATATGCATAGGTAAGAGGCAAAAAAGGTACAACAGACATCCTGGGGGGTGTGTGTGTGTAGAAAATGCTGCTTCTCTCATTAGTAGTCAGTCTCAGAGTGGGTGAACCAGTTTGCACAAGAGGCCCAGAGGGGGCTCATGTGTATAAAGGCACTTGGACCGCAAGTTAAGTCTCTCCTGAAACTTGAAGTTAAGGGGACCTGGTGAGCTCAGTTGGCATGGCCCTGCCCATGGCATTCTGGTAGGAAAGAATCCCAGAGGATCCAAAAGGGACCCACCAGATAGGAAAGGGGGGTCTGGGTTGGTGATGCTGAACCGTTAAGGGACGAGCTGCCCTGTTGGATCCAGGGTCCCCCACCCCCAGCATGATTTGAGGAACAATATCTCAGCACGTGGTGAGAACTACAGAAGAAGTGAAGCCTCGGAGGCTCAGTGTAGGACCCCACCATAGCTTAGCGAGGAACCTGAACCAGGAAGGGCTCCCCATCCCTACCCACAGACCACCTGAACCAACCTTGCCGGATTGCCTCTCAAGAGCGACACCTTGTGGTAGCTTCTTGAAATGGCAGCAGAGGGTTGAATTTTTCTTTGGCTGGTGAGAAGAAGTCGGACCAAAGGAGTGGGATTCTTGAGTAAAGGGAGGTGGGGGCAATCAGGAGGGATAGCCTAGGCTTCCTGTACATAAGGGTAGGTGCATACTTAGGTGCAATTACAAGAGGGGACCTTCCTGACTTCATATCTTTGCCCTGCCAAGGTCTGGGTGAAGTCGGCAAGTTACTACATTTCCTGCTTCAGCTCCTCTATCTGAACAATGGCATTAATAATAGTACCTATCTCCTAAAGTGGTTGTGAGGACTCAGTGTATTATTGCACGTTAGACTCGTACCTGGCACATAGTAGGTGCCCCATGAATGGTGGAGGCTGGCGTCATTGTAAGGAGAACTAGAAAGGGGTGAGGCTAGATTGCCCCCAGGTGAGCTGCTGCCGTAACAAGCTCAGGGGTCGATGTGATGATTCTCACTTTGCAGATGATGCGGCTGACTTTCAGAGAATGCAGGCCACTTGCACGAGAGTGCACGGGCATGATCAGAACCCTGGTCTGCTGATTGGACTTGCGTTTCCTGGAAGCCCCACATGACCTAATTGCAAACCTGGTCTCTGTGATTCTTCAGGCGTGATCAGAGTCCCCTCCAAAGCTCTCTTCATGGCATATGAATCTGCAATCTCAGCAAACCCCACAGGATTGAAAAAAAAAAAAAGCCCTATTCATATCCCCTGTTGAGTTTCTCCTTGAATCCACGGTCTCTTTTCCAATTTCAGTGCCTCTGCCTTGGTTGAATGCTCATCTCCTGCCTGAACTCCATAGTCCTCTCCTAACTGCTTGTCCTCCTCCTGGTCCTTCTCCCTTCCAGCCCCCATCCCATGCAGCTGGAAGGGTGGTCTTTCTAAAACAAAAACCACCTTGAGCTTGCTAGTGTCCCCCACCTTCTGTGAGACTGTCCAGCCTGCCTCGCTCTGTACAATTGGATCTCTGTCCCTGGCTGAGCGTCTTTTTCTTCTCTTCTACCAAGAGCTAGGCTCTCTTTCTGTTCCCAAAGCATTTGGACCTTTCTGCTGTGCCACTCACCATGTTTAACTGTCCTTGGCACTCAAGTTTCTCCAGAAGACTGAATTCATTGAAGGTAGAGATAGTATGTGACCCACTGGTGTCCCCTTGGTGACTCACATGGCACCAGGGTAGAAAGTGTTGAGACTTGGGATGGATCATCTTATTTAAGATAAGGAGGTGGCCACTCCCTGAATTGAGGGTCAAAAACAGTGCATCATGGGTAGTAAGAAACACAGGGGAAGGGAACATTTGGCCATTATACACCATATTGTTGTGCCAATTCTCTGCCTTGTGAGAAACCTAAAATATCACAGTTTGGCTATAGATAGGAACTCTCTCATCAACAAGCAAAGGAAAAAATTATTATTGCCCAGATTAAGGACTTTGTGTTGATATTGGCAAGAAATAGTTCAAGTTGGAAAGTTGAGGCAGACCCCAAAATGGCAGGTCAGAAGGCAGAGCCCTGGAGTACTCTGAAGATTTATTTATATGCACGTGTTGGGGGCGTCCGCAGCCACGCATCCATTCTCCTGATGGAAGGTGGCACAGAGGAGAGCTTAGGCACTGCTAACCAGAATACTGGGTTCAATCCTAGCTGAGCTGCACAAGTTGTGTGACCCAGAACGATATCCTGAGCCTCTCTGTGACTAAAATGGGGATAAGCAAGCACACCTCCCTTACGGTATTATTGTGGGAAGCTAATACCTACAAAGTGCTTAGAGCAGTGTCTTAGTTCTTATTGTCACTGACCCAGGAAGCTCCATCGTAATCTTCTGAAAACAGTGCCATACAATCAGGCACTCTGGGAGACAGGTGTCTTCCTATGACCCACCCAGATGCTCCGCCCCCCATGCCCCAAACCATCTCCATAGTTCTTTGGCACACATTCCTGTAGCCCTGGCTTTGGAAAGAGACTGTCCCCATCGCTTTTGCTCCACAGAGCAGGTTCAAAGCCACCTTTCCTCGCAAAGTAATTGAATGGACCATCTGACCAATAGATCACCTTAATGCATCTGGCCCCGGTGCCCTGTCTCCTGATGATTAGCTCGCTCGTCTCCTTTCCTTGGCATTGCACATTTAAAAAAAAAAAGGAAAGCTTTCTGAGCTCTTGAGTTATATCCGCCCTGCCGTTCCGAAGAGTGCGCAGCGGCAGGCTCTTCCCTCTGGCCCTGCAGGTTTGCCCTGATACGCTGCTCACGTCGCATCATTTGCTTAGTGATATATGTCTGGAGTGCATTTTCTGGCACTCTTTCTCTTAGTGTCTCCTGGGTGCACTAGTTCCAGAGCAAAATGTCTCCTCTTTTCTCTCTCTATCCCTTGCCTTACCCGCCTCTGTTTCTGGTGGTGTAGTGGACCGAGCACTGGGTTCTGTGGTAGGAGGGGGCTGGGCTCTGGATCCTGATTGTCCTCCACCAACTGTATGAACTCAGACCTTTTACCTCTTGGGGTCCAGGGTCTTCTGTTAAATGAGATGGTTGGACTAAGCTGATCAGTAAAGACCCTTCCAGCTCAGGATCCTTCGATGCTTCAACTCTTTCCCCACTCTTGATTTAGAGCTGACCATTCATAAACCCCTTTAAGGGGTATATGCTTCAGTTGGGGTAGGCTCAAAGAGAGTGCCAGGCTGTATATCACACCATAGAAATGTGATGCCAGATTGTTTGGCCCGTGTTCCCACCTCCCAATATGGGCTACACTGATGCAGAGGATCCAAGTGTTCCTAATGGGGTAGGTAATGATGACTTTTGGGTGTCCAGTTTGAGATCTGGAGATCTTGCCCAGTTGCCATTGAACCTTTCAGTGAGACTGCTGGCAGCTTCCAAGGTGCTGAGACTGGCCTCTTACTTCTCTTGTACCCCTGTGATATCCATCATTGGGCTGGGTGCACTATACATGCTCACTAAATAATTTTGGATAATGATAATAAGTCAATAGTAGGATGCAGTCGCTGAGAAACCTAAAGTCATCTCAGGCTGCATTAATAGAAGCATGTTAACTAGAATAAGGGAGGTGATATTGAGAGCCTCACTGTTGCATGCTGTAGAGACCTTAAGAACTGTTTCATTTTGATTACTCAGGCAATCTATGTGAGAGTTAGGACTGTGTTTGCATTTTTTTTGCTACTATATTGCCGTAAAAGTACTGGGCTGGTCATATATCAGGCTTGCAATAATCATGTTGCCTGCCTGCCTGAGAGAGCTTGTTTTTCGAGATTACGAGGAGAGTTATCAGCATACCTTGTGGAGAGCAGCAGAAGTAAGTGGGGGTTATTTAACCCAACCCAGGGAAGCCCAAGAGTCTTCTAAATTTAATAGTACACATCTGTGTTTTCTCCTACCCAATTAACACCCATTCCCCCTTTAGTCATAGCATTCTGATTTTGTTTTGGAAATCCCATTGAACACAGCCCTGTGGGACTTGCTGATTCCCTTGAATACAGCCTTGGTGGGACCATTTCTCAAGATGACCCAGGACCCTTAGCTGAGAGTGGCACACAACCCAAGCGAGGTTTGCCTACGGAGGTTTGCTCTCCAAGTGTGGTCCCCCACACCAGCAATACCAGCATCGCCTGGGAACTTGTTACACATGCAAAGTTCCAGACTCCTACCTTGGAGTCAGAAACTCTGGGCATGGGACCCAGCGATCTGTGTTTTAGGAAACCCTCCAGGTGATTCTGATGCCAAAGTGGGTCCCAGCAGTACCTGAGGGTTTGATTCCTCCAAAACACTGAAAACAGTTGGCACCTCCTTAAAGCAGTGGGGGTCAGTTAAGAAGGCTGCAGGGGTGCCCCTCAAGAGACTGTTCAGGGACCCGTGCTCTGAAGGTCCCTTGAGTCTGTCCTATCAGGGACCCAATCTTCAGCTTTTGTTCAATTTTATGAGCTTCCTATCTTTCTTAAATTCATTAAAAAAATAATAAAAAAAATTTTTTTTTTCATCAGTTAGCTAGAGTCAGTTTCTGTATCTTAGAATCAAAGTGCCCGACGGACACTGGAGGGGAAGGATTTGGTCAGATGAGCTGTAAGGTCTGTAAGGAAACTGGTCCCCAGAGAGAGCTTCTTGGTTAACGGGCTTCATGACCTCGGGAAGTCATGGAACCTCCCCCAGGCACCACTTTTTTCTGTCTAATGCAAGCATTATTCTGTGCACTTAGCTCATCCTCCCTTCTGCAGCTAAATTAAAATGCACGCGTGACTGACAGCAGCCTTGGGGTGGCCCGCATGCGGTGCTGCCTGTGGGGTTGTGTGCAATTAGATGAAGAAGGTTTCATCTTGCTTCCTTGGGCCAGCTGCTTTCTGCATAGACCCTGCTGACTCACCACCAGCCCTACCTTCCTGAGGGATGGGCTGGGGGTCAGCTCTGCGCTAATACCATCTGCCTTCCCAGAAGCGCCCTGCTAGGATGGGCCAGTGGATTTGGGGGGTGGGGTGGACAGGCATTTTGGGAGAGTATGCAAGGATTTGGAAGGACGGGGCCTTCTCCCTAGCTGGTCTGCAGATTTATTGGAAGCGAACCCTCTCTAAGGAGAAACTGGTATAGGCAAGTGTCTACATGTAGAATTCAGAGGGCTGTGAAACTGACATGCATTTGGAACACGAAATATTCAAAAGTGCCAGTTCATGTTGTTTCGAGGCAGCCCGAGGGCTGGAGACCGAGCTCAGGAGCCACATCAGGATCCACACGGTGCTGGGGCTTTGGGAGGCTGCGCGATAGCCCTCTCTAGCTTTGTGCTCCTTGTAGCTCTCTTGGCTTCTCTTTGCCTCTCTGTGAGTCTTCCCGGTCCTTGTGTCTTCTGCTTTCAGCTGCTTGTGTCTGCACGAGCCTTCTAGGCAAGAACCCATTGAGTTGTAAGTGGATGGTACTCGTCACAACTTGGGGGCCCCAGGGGAGCTTTATTGGCTTGTGGAATAAAACCCTGAATTGGAACAACCGGATCTTTGAAAGGGAAGAGTGCTGCTGGGGTTCAGAAATGACCAGAACGAGGGCTGGAATCTGCTGGCAGAGCCCCCACTTTGCTTCTCCTTGTGGGATGGGCTCGCTGCCTCTCACCACGGAGCAGCTTCTGCCACACAAGGGAAAACTGGCTGCAAACAGGGCCCTTGGTTCACTGTGCGCCGTTCCTACTACCGGAGGGGGGCTGGCCTTTACTTTCTGGGTTCCGGGTTGAAGAGAGCACTCAAGTGACTAAAAATCACAGCTCATGACCATGACTATCCTGGCTCTGCCCCTGACTCCCCGGGCAACCTTGCAGAAATGAATCGCCTGAGAAATGGGGATGAATGCAGTGCCCACCTTAGAGAGGCAGCTCTTGTCTGGTGGCTGGGAGGAGTGCTTCTGGGGCCAGGCTGCCCTTCTACAGTTTCAGTTTTGCTACATAGAAGCAGGGTGACCTTGGGCGTCCTGCCTCCCACATCTCTAAGACAGGGGAGTAATTTAGCACCTGCTCGCAGGGGTGCTGTGAGGGGTAAATGAGTTTGTGCCCCCAAGGAGAGGAATGCAGAGCCGTGACTGCGTCCCCCAAGCAATTGGTGTGAGCATTTCTTCCCTGCTATCGCCATGACTTTTGATGTCATTTCTGCAGGATCCCTGCATGGCAGTTGTGTGGCTAAAGTAGGTGGGGAGTGGTGGGCCATTCCCTCCTCAGCTGGTGGCCACGCTGCTCCTTTCTCTTCTACTTTAAACATATGAGTAAGAACCAAGAGGGACGTTCTCGTAGGAATGAGCCTGAATCTCCTTTAATTTCTGTTTTTTAAAAATAATCATCCTCAAGCCTTGGTTCCCTATTATTAGTGGATTGCTTTTAAGAATAGATTTTATTCTGAGCATTGTGTCAAGTGCCCCACATCCAGTAGTTAATGTAATTGTTCCAACAACACAGCAAGGCAAGGGTTTGAAGCCCTCTTCTGCAGATTAAGGAAGCGCGCCTCTGAGAAGAATGGTGGTTCGCTAGAGGTCATGCACCTGGCTTATGGAGGTGTGGGTATTTAAACCATCTTGCCCAGCCTCAAAGCTCACACACATGACCCTGTCTGCGAGGCATCTTCTGCAGGAGGCTGGGCTTGTGCATCTCGGAGGCCCTGGAAGCCTGGGTCAGGCCTTTCCATCTCCTCCTCTCTCCTGAGTCAGATGGGCCTGGTTGCCAGTAAGCTTCTCCTCTGCTGGCTGGTGTTTCAGTGTGTTCACTTTGTGCTCCTCTGGCCTGACATGTCTCCCCAACTGGATGATAAATTCTGTGTGATGGACATTGTGTCTTAACATCCCTCCCGGAGGGCAGGGAACACAGTGGGCACAGCTGCTCTGGGTGGAGAGGGATGGAAGGGAGCGTGCCAGACCCGCTCCCCACCAGGCGGTGGCGCCAGTCTGCGGGCCGGGCTCCTGGAGCCGGCCACGTAGCCTCAGGCCTCCTCAAGGCCCCCACCTGGAGAAGCACTAGTTAGTGGTGTTACCTGTAGGGTGAGTGGGAAGGAGAGAGGCCCAGGGATGGGGCCATTTCTGAGCCCTGCCCGGATGTGCCCCCAAGGGCTCCTGCTTTCCCAGGGACAGCCAGGATGGCCATGTGGTCCCAGCCCTGCACTACTCCCAGAACTGGGCCATCCTGGGCTGGGCATCCGGGCTTCCCTGAGCCTGAGATGGCCTGAGCGCCACCTGCACCCTGAACGTGGACAGCTAGAAATAATAGCTGAGGCCTATCACAGCCTGGGGCTGGGGATGCGTGAGGGATGGCCAAGGGCCCTTGGGCCCAGGCCCCCAGTCACAAAGGGCCTCCAACTGAGATAAGGAACACGACCTCCACATTAGGGTCCATGTATGATGGGGGAGGTCCCCTGACAGGGCCCGCAGCAGGAGGCCAGAACAGCTGCAGCTGTTAAATGTGGACATTTAGGATGGCCCTTTGTTTTACAAGTCAGTTACTGCATTTCTTCATGTGTGTACATGCCCAGGGCCCTCAGATAATGGAAGAGGCCCGCCTGCACCCTGCCCTCCCAGCCCTGTGTCTCAGAGCCCCATTCTACCAGCCCGGGCCCAACTGGTCTGGGAATGCAGCTTCTCCCTCACCTGTAAACGGACAGGAATAAACAAAGGGACTCCAAGTTCTCCTCTAGCTCAGTTGTTTAAAAAATAAAACATAGAACCCTCCTTAGAGATGTGGGCCACCTGACAGCCATCAAGTTTAGGCTGTCAGCCTCAGAGATGTGGGCCTACCTGGTTTAGGTTACCATTCATTCATTCATTCATTTGGTTATTGCCCAGGTGCTGCCATGTGCCAGGCCCCTAGCAGGCTGTCACAGGCAGGGCCGAGAAACCCAACAGGGACAACCCACAGTCTCGGTGGGATCTGAGGCTTAGTGCAGGGAAACACTTAAGACAGTTGTCACCCTGTGAGAAGTGACCCAGTGGGGAAGTGGACATGAAGATCAAGGAGAGCTCCCTGGAGGAAGGGGCCCCTAAGTGGAGGCCTAAAGGTGAGAGGTGGAGTTGGACACTGGGCCTCAAAAACTGTGTTTCAGGAGGAGGGCCTGGCTCTGCTCTGCCCCCTCCCTTCTTGATCACTCCCACTGCGGGGACCCATTACACGGGGACCCATTACCTAGGGAGGCAGCAACTCTATTTCCATCTGTCCACACTACAGTGTCCTGCTCAGATGTTTAAAAATCTGTTGAAAGCTATCAACCTCCACAAGAAACTTAGATCCATAGGGGTCCACCCCCATTAGGCCCACAACTGCAGGGATTCCACAGGTGTGGAAAGGAGCCCGGGGTGAGAGCCTGCGGGTTAGAGACAGAAGAGGGGATGCCATGGAGCTTTTGGGAAGTGCCTCTCTTCCTGAGCCACTGCCAACCAGCTGCTCCTATCATTCTGACTCTGACTCTGACTCCGAGGGGCCTTTCTGCTAACTCTGAACAGGGTAGGGAGGGTATGGAAGAGCCTGGCAGGGTGGGCTCTTGCCTTGCCTTCTCCCTTTGCTCTCCCATTTTGTGGCTCTGCTGGGGTGGGCCCACTTGTCTCCAGGATACACTTGTGTTTTTGGTGGAGACCGACAAGCCACAATGAGCACCCGCAGTGAAACACCACTTGCAAAATGCACTGGACCTGCGTGGGGCATGGCACGACTGGTTTCCTTGCCCAGGACGGCAGCATGGGCTTTGCCTGGTTAGGTCAGCATCCCTGCCTTCCTCACTGGGGGGACTCCGATGACCCTCTGGCAGGGGGAAGCAGCAGGATGGGCTCCTAGTCTCCCATCTCAGGGCCACCGAGGGACTGGCCTTTCTCTCTTTGCTGGTCTATTTCAAGGGCCTGGCAGCTGGTCTTGGCAGAGTGCTAGGATGACAGTGGGTCTGAATAGCAGAGGGTTCCGGTCATTGCTGCCAGGCCAGCATCTCATTGTCTCGGGGTCCATCCCTGTCCCAGACCACAGGATGGCAGTGGGGCGCACCTTGGAGTCTGGGCGGCTGGTCTTGCAGCACTGTTACTGTCTGTGGGGTGTGGGAACAGTCCTTCAAACGACCCTCTGAACCCAGTTTGCTCTTGTAAGACAAGATGCTAATACCTGCCATGACTTGGGAATGACACGAGGACAGGTGATGAGAAGTAAGAGTGGTAGCAATAGCTGCTCCTCATCCCTGTCTGTGAGGCCAACTTGGTGGTCAGGGCGGCATTTCCGTGAACCAGGCATGGGACATAAGTGTGTGCTCTGTGAGCCGTCTACACACAGCAGAGCACGTGGTTACTGGGCGTGGGGGATGGACTCTGTCCTGGGCTCCCCAGGTCTGGGGGAGCCCCAAAGCCATCCCAAGCTGCCTGTGCAGACCTGGACAAGCCTTTGTCCAGTTCTGGTCCTCTGTGCTTTGTCAGTGAGGCGGAGGGGCCAGATGACCCTAAGGGTCCCTCCAGTGAAGCGGGCTGCTGGGATGGCAAGGGCAGAGGATAAAGGAGAACAAGGAGCTGGTTAGAGATGGGGAAAGATGGGACCTGGTGGGCCAAGATCTGACTTCCTAAAAGACCCAAATCCCTCGAACCCTCCTTGTCAATGGTTCTTAGCCCCAAGGAGAGTGTGGTCCTTTGTGTGGAGCCCAGGGGCTTTTGCAAATGAGGACACTCTCCTCCGCTCGGTGGTGGGCATGCTCCAGCTTCTGGAGTCAGCCACAGGTGTCAGAAGCAATGAAGGCAGCCTGCAGCCCTGAACTCTGTGAAAGCTCCCGAAGGACCCTTAGATCCAACTGGAAAGCCTTAGTAAGCCGCTTACCTGCCCAAACCTAGGTCTGGTGACCGTTTCCTCAGGGTTTACCGTGTTACTGTTGATGCACACAAAATGCCCATGCAATTGTCCCCACCCACAATCTACGTTTTACTTGTCTGAGATATTTCCCATCTCCTGTCCATCTAGAGCCACCATTTAACAAGGGCTCCACCCCCCCACCCCGTGCCAGGCGTATATGAAGTGCTTTTGTGCATGGTCCCCTTGGAGAGTGGTCCCCTTGGAAAGCTTTGTGAGGCAACGTGGACAGCATCCCTTCTCTCTACACGGGGGGAAGCCAAGGCACAAGGAATGTGAGCAGCTTGTGAGGTCGCACTTAGGGAGTGGCAGAGCCCAGATGCAAAACCAGGGCTGTTGGACTCCACGGAAATTTGTCCTACCAAGTAAGAAGAGATTTGGGGTTTAGTGGGGTTTTTTTTGTCCCTTTTATTGATCCGACACGACCAATGTGGTTCGCCGACTTCAAGTTAATGGTGATGTCCTCCCTGGGAGATTGGCAGCTCCCATTCTGTTCCTTCCACTCCCGCCTTTCTGCCCCATGAATCTTGGGAAACCCACGTGTCCTCATGGAGAGAGCACCAGGCAAGTGACATGCTTGTGTCCTCCGCCTTTAGCTCAGGGCTGGCCCATTCTGATCACAGCAGGACTCAGCCTGCACAGCCCCAGCTCCTGACATGGAAGCAGACCGTGGGATGAGAGAAAGACTCTGAGAACAACAGGTGGAAATGGAAATGTTTCTTCCTGTTGGCTTTTTTTTTTCACCTCCCCAGGTGGTAGGGGAGAAGAGTGGGAGGGGAAGGAGTAATTCCTTAAAGCACCTGTCAGTTGAGTGGGCTTGTTTGTCCCTTCTCTAGACCCACAGTGATTGCCCTGTTCCTGGTCAGACAGGAGGAAGGTCCAAGGACACTCAGAGAGCAGGTATTCCCCATGCCATGGAGACCAATCCCCCCTCTTTGGGACTCCCTCCTGTCTTGCCCAAGGCTCTTCCACTCCTGGTCTTCCAGCAACTAAGTGGTAACCCAATCACAATAAAGAACAAGAATGCTTAATAGCTCACAGCTCCCCAGAGGTGCTGAGGGGCAAGGTGGGAGTTGCATTTGGACTGCCAAGTTAAAGGAATGGCCTCCTCTGGTAAAAATTTCACATTTCAATGGGTTGCCTGGCAGAGGGGTACCCAGCGCTGGATGCTGTTACCGCTGCTGTTCTCAAAATGTTTTGTTGTTGTTGTTGTTGTTGTTTTGTTTTTTAGCCTTTAAGTTTAACTGACAAATGCCTACCTTCAGGCCCATACTCAGTGAAACCCCACCAGACTCACTCCCAATTTCCTTGATCACTGTCCTCTGGGATCCCTCTACTCTGGAAATACCTCCCTGGCTCCTCTAGGAGTCTCTCCATTAACAAGCAAGAGCCCCACCCAAGACCCCATTGTTAGGGGATCAGTTCTAAGGGTCATCCACTCTGAGATCCCAGGCCTGATGGGCAAAGAGGAGGGCACAGAGGTGACTTGGGGAGACCATGGCCACTGCCTTTCTTTGAGGTCAGCCTCAATGCCTGGTTTCATCCCTAACATGACACCTACAGTGTGGCAAGCCCTCTGACCCCTCAGGACACCTTCTGCTTGGCCGCTGGCAGAGGTGGTGTGGCCTAGCAGAGAGTGCACTGAGCTTAGAGTAGGGATACCTGGTTGTGTGTTCCATCCCTGTCTGCCATCTTTCTACCATGGGATGGTAGTTGTTTTGCATTGCTGGCTTTCTGTTTCCTCATCTACTGTAACTCTTCACCACAGTGAGAGGATCAAACGAAGTATGAGTAAAAGTACTTTATACTGAATAGGGAGGGATGTATCTGCTGGGTTCTTCCAGTGAACTAGTAAAAGAAAGCAAAACCCACTGGCTTAGAAAATAAAGGATATGTATTAATTCCTGTAAAGGGAAAATCCAAAGCCTGGGCAGACACAGGCACCCAGGGGTTCCCTGGGCTTCTCTCTGCCCTCTCCTCCTCCCTATGCAGCACGGTCCTGAGGCTGGCTGTTGTGGCTGTGGGATACACAGGTTCTCACCACACCCACAGTAAAAGAGAGATCCTTGAGATGGAGGGTGGAATGTCCCCACATTACCCACCAGACGTGCTGCTGTATCTCACAGGTCTGAACTGGGCCATATATCCGTTATGGTCTCTGAGGGGGACCTCCTTGTTTCCATCTTGAGTTACAAGAATTGTGGTATGTAAAACAAAAGAGTAAAATATTACTTTTAATCCGGATAGTGTTGGAGGCCATTACCTAGGGTGAGAACACAGTAGACCTTCTTCTAGAACCCCCTAGTGAGGATAGCCTGCTCACCCAGTTGGCATCTCCCCATGTGGGCAACCTGTCTGCTGAGTAAGTCTCCCAGTTTGGAGAAGTGGAGGTGACTGGGTGCTCTCCATGGGCAGCTCACTCTGACAGGAAGAAGAGCTGAGCTGGGCTGAGTGTGCCCAATTCATTCTTCATTTAGACAGATTACTTTGTTTCTCCTGGGACACCATGAGTAAGAGGGTAGAGAGAGGTCAGAAACCACATTAATGGGTTTTCTAAGGGAAATAAATATTAGGAAAGGGGAAGATACATTCCTTTTCCCCTCTCCCCTCAAATCTCTATTCCAGAACCATCCATGTGGCCAGAAGAATATTGTGCACTAATTAGCTTAGGCCTAGTTTAACTGAATTAATCAGCATGACAGGGGGGCGGGATGGTGGAATCACACCAATTAGATTGGAAGATTGTGGGGCCGGCGTGGAGCTGTAGCTGAGAGAACTTCTTCCTTCCCCCATTCTGTGTATACTAGACAATGGGAGTTTGGTACAAGAAATACTGAAAAGATAATGTTCACTTCAGTAATATATAAAATAGTAACTTAATAACTATGATTAGTATTTATTAAAGCCAAGCACAATGACTAGCAGGTTTAATCTCAAAAATCAAATAAACTGAGGTTTCCACTTCCTCTATGATGGAGGAATTATACCAGAGTAACCCTTCTCCCATAAATAACTACAAAACTAGAAGAAAAAAAAAGTGTTTTCAGGCATTGGACAATAGCCAGCAGAGCCCTGCCATCACCCTGGCTTTCTGCCTGGAGGCATTTACCAGAAAAGAGAGCAGGGAAGAAGGTCCAATGGAGCTTAGCAGTCTCACTGAGCTGGGCAAGCAAAGTCTTGAGTGCAAGGAGGCTGAGGCATCTGGAATTTGTGGGGCAGAGTATTGAAGAGGAGAGCAGACATAGAGCTCCGGAAATCTCCCAGAAGGATCCTCATGAGGTCATGAAAATGTCCTGGAGTTAGATGGTGGTGATGGTTGTCCAATTTTGTGAATATATTAAAAACAAATGCATTAGATGCTTTAAAAGGATGGATTTTATGATACATGAATTATACCTCAATTAAAAAAAAAAACAATTGGGGGTGGCAAAGAGGATCCCCTTAATCTTTGAATACTAAGCTGCAAAGACCCTAGAAGAACAAAGAACAAATACGGAGGAACAACAAAACAAGTTGCTGAATAACTACTAGAGCACGTACAAGGTTAGAAGACTTATGAGTTCAGACCAACTAGAACAGAAAAACCTCTATGAACACTGGAAGCTCTTAGAAGGGACGTCACAAAGAGATCTTAGATGAGGGGTTAGCAAAGGCTATCCTAGATGTACTTTGACAGAATTTACAAAAATTGTTTTGAAAGTAGCAAGCAGACCCACAAGTGACTGTCAGAACAAAATATTTTTAAAGACAGCAAATTCCAATACTGAAGAACATATTCGTAATGTCCAGCATCTAATAAAACATTTTTTAAATCAAAAGGAAAGAAAAAAATGCAGTTGATAGACCTGAAAATGGCAGAAATGGTAGAATTAGCAGGCATAGACTTGCAAAGAGCTTTCATTTGAAGAAATAAGGACTGAAAGTTTTGCAAATAGGATAAAAATATATACAGATATGAGAATTTCAACAACGGCAAGCAGAATAAATGCAAAGTAAACCACACCAGACACTTCAGAGAATGACTTGAAAACTAATGACAAAGAGAAAAAATCTTAAAAGCAGCCAGAGGGAAAGAATTAACATATAGTGGAATGAAAATCAGGATGACTGTGGCTTCTCATCAGAAACAGTGTAAGCCAGAGATAATGGAAAAATCTAACCAATCTTCCTTCTGTAGGCAAGGAAATAGTGGCTCACAGAGAGGAAGATATGTGCCTAGTCATTCTGCAGAGTGGAGTTAAACTCTGGTCTTTCGATTCTGAAGTCTGATTGTTTCCTTCTTTTTCCCATTTTGCTAAACTTATGACAATATCAGTAAAGTTTTTGTAAGAATTACCATGTTGATTGTAAAAAAATTAATATATGAAAGTGCTATGAAGTAAGTAAAAATAACCTGAAATCCCCCCACCCAGTGATAAATCATTCATATACTGGTAACAATGCACAAACACACATGTGTCTGTATAGAATGTAACCGGCATGGCCCATACTCCAGGAGACTGAGACTTAATTTCCTGCCAAACATATATTCTCATCTTCTCCCTTGGCAACAGGGGTTGCGGGGATTATGCCCAGTTGTAAAATGCCCTTTCCTGGGCTCCCTGACTGACAGGAGAGGATAGGTGATGTGGCACGGTAGGGCTTCTGGCAAAGCTGCTGTGGCCCCTCCCCGGGATTCCCAGATCATAAGGATGAAGCTCCAGGAGTCCTCTTGTGACCTTGAGGGTAGAAGCCGCCTTCCATGGATGGCCGAACAGAAGCACTGAAGGATCCCGAGCCTCTGATGATTTCAAGAAACTGCCAGCCCAGCCCAGATTGTCTATCTCTAGCTTCTTTTATGTTAAGAGAATGAACCATGAGTCTGTTTAAGTCGTTGGGCTTAAAGAACGATGTACCCCTGTGAAGGTTTTCAAATTGACATCTATAATTTTTTATAAGTTTAAGTTGTTGCAAAGAATGTAATTATGACTTACTGAAACCGTTAACACTCTAAAGCTGTCACATCACTTTAAAATGTATTTAAAGAAATAAAAACTTCATAGTAGTCTAATGCCATCATTTAAAAAACTACATGAGCGAATGTGGTATAGACATATGATGGAATATTACACAGTCATAAAACTGTGTAATATTGATGAGATCGTGCCATTTGAGACAACATGGATAGACCTAGAGGGTATTATGCTTAGGAAGTAAGTCAGGCTGAGAAAGACAGATACCATATGCTTCCACTCATAAGTGGAATCTTAAACAAACAAATGAACAAAGAGTGGAATCAGACCTATAAATTCAGAGAACAAATTGATGGTTGAGAGAGGGGAGAAGGGTGAAGGGTAGAACAAAATGGGTGAAGGGGAAGTGGAGATGCAGGCTTCCAGCTATGGAATGAATAAATCATGGGCGTAAAAGTCACTGACTGCATAAGGAATACAGTCCATGATACTGTAATAGCAGTGTAACAGGACAAGTTGTAGTTATACTTGTGGTGAACATAATATATAAACTTTTTAAAAAAAAGATTTTATTTATTTGACAGAGAGATCACAAGTAGGCAGAGAGGCAGGCAGAGACAGAAAGGGGGAAGCAGGCTCCCTGCTTAGCAGAGAGCCCAATGCAGGGCTCGATCCCAGGACCCTGAGATCATGACTTGAGACGAAGGCAGAGGCCCAACTCACTGAGCCACTCAGGCATCCCTTTAATATATAAACTTATTAAATTACTAGTGTAACATTGTACGTCAAATGTACTCAAATAAAAAAATACCATGAGCAAAATCTTTAGCAGTCAAATTTTAGGTCGTTCATTTTTTTTCTTGAACCTTATTTCCATTCTATGTATCTTAGAGAATTTGATCCTAGCATGTTTTTTATGCTTAAAAGTCTTTTATAGATTACCTTGTGTCTCTGCAATAAGATTATATACACATACACAATACACATATTAAAATCTTGTATCTTTAGTGATTAAAAATTTTGACCTGGATTGAACTATATTACAATTTTAATAAATACACAATTGAGCAAAACAACATAAAGTTTTTATAAATAATAAATATATAACTTAAAAATTGGAAATTAGGGTGCCTGGGTGGCTCCGTCGTTGAGTGTCTGCCTTCGGCTCAGGTCATGATCCCAGAGTCCTGGGATAGAGCCTCGCTTGGGACTCCCTGCTTGGTGGGAGGCCTGCTTCTCTTTCTCCCACTGCCCCCACTTGTATTCCCTCTGTCGCTGTGTCTCTCTCTCTGTCAAATAAATAAATAAAATCTTTAAAAAAATTGGAAATTAATTTCTTAATAACATTAATTGGGCACTTAAAAATTAATCGGTCCATTTATCTATAGGTGAGTATCCTTTATCTATGGTTGAGTATTATTGTTAGAACAAGACAGGGTCCAGCTAATTTCTCTTCCTACTGATGGTTCTTGTAGAAGTAAGCACTAGGAAACCCTTATTAACATAAACAGGTAAATAGAAATAGAGCATGTTTTATTATAGCATTGTCATATAATTCTTTGAACTTTTTATGAGATACATGCTAAAAATCACAATGAAATATCTTAAAGAAAAACATTTTTGGGTGCCTGGGTGGCTCAGTGGGTTGGGCCTCTGCCTTCGTCTCAGGTCATGATCTCAGGGTCCTGGGATCGAGCCCCGCATTGGGCTCTCTGCTCAGCGGGGAGCCTGCTTCCCCCTCTCTCTCTGCCTCCTCTCTGCCTACTTGTGATCTCTCTGTCAAATAAATAAATAAAATCTTAAAAAAAATAAACATTTTTAATGTTCTTTCCGCTAATCCTTTGAATAAGTCCTTCTTTAGTTTTGTTGAAAGCAAAGAATTAGGAACCATTGATTTGCAAAGGATTTGTAATTCAGTCACTAGAGTACTTCACATTCTCAATTTCTGGGAAGTACATCACAAAGGCTATGTACCAAGACCTATCAAATGATTATTAATTACCCTCTCATTCCTTCTCAGGGCGACATTTGTTTAAACTGACATTCCCAAAAAGAGTTGGGAAGAATCCAAACTTAAATTTCAATTTGCCCTTATCAACATAATATTTTTGATGAAAGTCTTCTGTCTCAGTGCAAGCTTTCAACATATTTTCATCCAAACCTTGGAAAATGCCCACCTAATATCCGAGCTGGCAAAGCTAGTTCTCATTGCCAAATCAATTAGTCAAGTCACATTTATTTTGAAATACGACAAACATTCAGAAAAGCCTATAATAAAGCAAAACTTTATGGGCCAATAAATAATAAAAAAGCAAACGCGTGTACTTATCACTCTGCCAGCATCTCGGAAGCCTCACCTCATGCCCCTTCTTGTGACCTCTCCCTTGGGTTCTCGTAGAGGATACTGGGGCACCTCTCTGGCTCAGTGGGTAGAGCACGTGACTCTTGATCTCGGGTCATATAACGCCCCTATTGGGGCGTAGAGATTACCTAAAAACAAAACAAA
>ML107824.1:0-31850 GCA_003697995.1 Taxidea taxus jeffersonii
TCGGTATCTCTTGAGGTTTATCATTCTGGGACACTGATGAGATAGTTTCTAGGTCCCATGCGGTTGAGTGTCAGAGCAATTTACTGAGGTACTGTAACATTGTGACCTTGAAGGGTGGCCATCTTATTTTTCCTAGGTTCTTACTCTTTCTCAATATGTACTTTAATTGAACTTCTAACAGTAAATTGTTTATTTTTAAGGGAAAAGAAAACAGATTAAAACATCAAACATATTCTTGGTGTTTACAATTTTATTGAGATGCAGTTAACATTATTTACTTTGCTGCTTGAAATTTGTATAGACCACCATACTCATGAACTCAATACTTTTTATATAAAGAGTACTATCCAACTCCAAATGACTCCCTTTGATTGAACTCCTGCAGCATTTATAGTTGGGGTACTTGCTTTTGAGCTTACTCTCATTTTGACTTTTACTACCATTTAAATTCACTTGTATTCAAGTTACAACCTAAGTAGAATGTATACTCTGAAGATGTAAACAAGAACCTGTAACTTTTCGGAAACTTGGAGGTAGTTTACATAGTCTGGGTACTCCTAGTACTACTAGCCAGTGATATTGGCTACTCTTTGCCCAGCCTATGCTAGGCATCAAGAGCTTTGTAGCAGTTCTCTTGTAAGTAGTGTGTGTTCAGATTTATTATGTGTTTTGGAGACCATTAAGTGAAATGACCCAGAGAAGAGTTCAAAAAATGCTCATATTATTTACTATGAAATGAATATGACTCTAAATCTCCATTTTGCAACCTATGGCAGCCCATATTTTTCTTTTTCATCTCCAGATATCCTCATGGGTCCTAGGGTTATGTACTCAGTCTAATGGGGTTGCCCCAAGTTTCTATCTCCTAAAAAATTGGGAGTATGGTGAATGGCATCTTTCTGAGCGCTGTTGTGGATGTTGCTGCTCTGGGTGTCCCTTCTGAAACCTTGGCAGTCTGGATAGAGAGAGCAGATCCTTTCCACTGACATTGCTGCTAACCCACATAGCTGCTCCTCAGGGGCTGAATCAGGGCTTAAGGTCATCAGCCTTAATCTGTGCTCAGTGTCTGTGCTCTTTTACTAGTTTCCCACAAAAAAGGAAGACAGTCTTTTCTTATAACCACTGCTGTGGGACTCCAATACCCAGACCAGCAGTCCCCAGGATATTACTCAAATTCTTGTCCCGCTGGCTACGACACTGAAAATAGCCTTTTGGGGTGGGATTTGTTTGCCTTTTTCTGGTGTTCCTCCTACCTTAGAGGCAGAGGTACATCTCTTACCCTCAACCAAGACCTGGAAAAGTTCGCTCTCCCTAGGCTTTTTTTTTTTTTTTAACCCCGTGTGTTTTTTTTTTTTTTTTAAAGGAAAAACTCAGTTTGTTACTTTTCCTTTGCAAAGGGTCTGAAAAACAAAACATGCTCTCCAGTCGTCACCTTTCAAATTGACGTAGTTTGTTAGGGTGAGCTTAGTTCACTGCATGTGTGTCTCACATACTATTCAGTAAGACCAGGGAAGTACAAAGTGAAGCTCTACCAAGCCCATCCTGGCTTATTTTAATGTAACTGTTAATAAGCCTTGGTTTTAAAACAAAGTAATAAGTCTGGGGCAAATACTGAAGTGGACAGGATATCAGGACAACAGAAACAAACAACAGACAGGGACACTGGAATGTGAATGTATTCGGAGAAAGGTCTTGATCACAACCAGGAAAGAAAAAGGTCAATATTGTTGAAATGTATTGAGCAATGGGGGAGGGATGCATGGGATGAGATCACGTAGGTAGAAATGAGATGTTACAGGGGCTTCAAGGCCACGCTGAAGGTTATTTATTTTATTTTAGGTATAAAGAAAATTCATTGCAGGGTTTTCACCAGGGTTTTCTTTTCTTTTTTTTTAAAGATTTTTTAAAAATTTATTTATTTGTCAGATAGAGAGCGCAGGAGCGAGGACAGGCAGACAGAGTGGCAGGCAGAGGCAAAGGGAGAAGCAGGCTCCCTGCCGAGCAAGGAGCCAGATGTGGGACTCGATCCCAGGACGCTGGGATCATGACCTAAGCCGAAGGCAGCCGCTTAACCAACTGAGCCACCCAGGCGTCCCTCGCCAGGGTTTTCAACATGATCTGGCCTGCACTTTTAAAAACCCATTCTTGCCTTTGTATGAAATATAGAATTTTTGCTGTAAGAGTGATGGGGGGGCAAGCAGGAGGAGATTTTAGTACCATGCGTGAAAGACGATGACGGCTTGGACCACTGTGATAAAGAATGGGAAGAAATGGTTAGAGCTATGATGCATTTTTAAAGTTAAAGACTTCTGATAGCTTTAATTTGGGATGCGAGGGAAAAAAGTAACTAATAGGTTTCTGACTTCAGCAACTGGGTAGGCTGTAGTACCATTTATTAATAAGGGGAACATGGTAGAAGAGCCTGTATGGGAGAAAATCAGGAGTTCAGTTTTGGACATGTTAAGATGGAAATAAATGCATTTTAGATAGCTGAGGGGAGAGGTCGGAGCTGGAAATACAGATTTGTGAGAAAGAAGTGTATAAGGTGATTATCTAAAGATGTGAATGAGCTGAGAATGAGCAGCTAAGGTTAGCCAGGAGGAGCACCAGACAGTGCCATGCCACAGAGGAGAAAATGTTTCAAGGAGAAGGGGGTAGTAAAATAGCCAAGTTCTTTTTTTTTTCTTTTTTAAAGATTTTATTTATTTATTTGACAGAGAGAGATCGCAAGTAGGCAGAGAGGCAGGCAGAGAGAGAGGAGGAAGCAGGCTGCCTGCTGAGCAGAGAGCCCGATGCGGGACTCAATCCCAGGACCCTGAGATCATGACCTGAACCAAAAGCAGAGACTTTAACCCACTGAGCCACCCAGGCGCCCCAATAGCCAAGTTCTTAAGATAACGGAAGAGAAGTGACATCAGTTTGGACATGATAGGGTTTTGGTGACCTTGCTTAGCACAGTTCCTGTAGAATTGTGGTGATAAAGTCCGGTTAGATCAGATTGATGAGAAGCTAGGAAGCAAGGAAATGAAGAGAATGACTTTAGGCATTAATCCAGAGAAGTACTACTGGGAGAAGAAGCAAAAAAAAAAAATAAATAAATAAAAATGGGGGGTGAAGTTTGAAGCTGCAAGCAGGTGTGATTATGGGAAAGTAATTCCCTCTCCCTTCCTCTCTCTTCTTATCCATCCATCCATCCATCCATCCATCCACCCATCCATCCACCCACCCATCTATCCATCTATCCACCCATCCACCATTCATCTATTATTTATAATTATCATTTGATGGAGAAGAGATTATTGTATGCCTCAAGTCTTTGGAAAGATGATAGGGGGTGTGATTCAAAGCAGAGGTGGAGAAGCACATAGGAGCAGGAACATCTCATGTATTGGAAGAGGAGGCACCAAGGTAGACTTTACAGGTAGAAGTGTATTTCTGATGGTAGAAAGATGAGGAAATTTCCATCTCAGTCCTTCTACTTGCTCAATGAAGTATGAGTCAGGCTATCTTGTGATAATGAGAGGAGTGGACAGGGGTATCATAGATTTAAAGGAAATAAAAAGGTGTGAAATAGTAATTTACGTTAGTGGAAAAACAAATTTTAGGGGTTTTGTGACTCAAACATATGGAAATATCATAGTAGAAATTTACTGTTTACATGTTAAAGCCTAAAATGTCCTTTAAAATTAATTCATTATATAATATATTAAGCTTTGCAATACTGGTATGATAAACACTGGGAATACAGAAAAAAGAATAACTGACTTCCTGAGGAAATCCTGGAAACCTTTTATGATGGTTTAAAAATATGTCTATAAATTCTTTCACAGTCCTCCATGCAAAATATGGAGGCTTTTCTGAAGGGTTGTCAAAACTTAATGAAATAGTTCCAAGGAATAGAATGTGGCAGAATAGACAGCGTCTCTCAGAAAAGACCCCCTAGTCTCCTCGCTCTCCCTGTCTCTCAAGTTTCTCACTCTAGACTAGCTGCCATATCATTAGGACACTTAAGCAGCCTATGGAGAGGTCTGCATTATGAGGAACTGAGGCATCCTGCCAATAGTCAGTAAGGAACTTGAGCCAATAGCCATGTGAGTGAGCCATCTTGGGAGTGATTCTCCAGCCCAGTCAAGACTTCAGATCACTACGGCCCCAGCTAACATATTAACTGCATGAACCTTCTCTGTTGGAAACACCAGTTAAGTTCCATCTAAATTCCTGACCACAGAAACTGTGAGATGATAAATGTGCGTTGTTTTAAAAGTGGCTATGTTTTAGAGCAACTCACCACACAGTAACAGATACTCAAATACTTATAGAAGATGTATAATTTGAGCTGTTTCTTGAAGAACCAATAGGAAATTTTATTTTTATTTATTTTTTTCCACAAAGAATTTGGGGGAGAGGCATTCTAAGAATAATGGATGGCATATATGAAGTCACAGAAAAGTCCTGATGAATTCAGGAATAATTTTCAAAACTCTAATGGGTTCAATGAGACCAGAGTATCCTATACACAGTGGGGAACTGTGTGAATTGAGATTAAAGCTTGTGAAAGGTCTTTTGCAAAGCAAAAGAAGTAGGTTTTGTCTTTAAGGTTGTACAGAAGGAACAACAGGTTTTAATCCAATATGAGCCAATGAGATTTGGGTTGGAGAGCAATAAATCTTAAAGTGTAAGTGGATAGTTAGGTAGTCTGAAAATCGTGCTCTCATGAGAGGTGATGAGTTGGATTTACTGCTCCAGTAGTAGAGATAGAGGAAAAGTATAATTTAAGATGTTTTTGGAGTTGAATTAATATGGTTCAAAGCCCAAGAGTCAAATTACACAATTGAATCAAATAAAATTGGATACGTATTTCTGACAAATATTGATACTATACAGCATGCAATAAGCATGGATTGATTTACTTCAGGGAAAGATGGAATTTTGTGAAAAAAGAAAATTTGGAGATGATACAGAACATTATATTTAGACAATACTATTAAATTATACCTTTGCATTAAAACTCAAGGAAGCCATCAACAAGAGGTTTTCAGGATAATCCCTCTAGTGCTATTCAGCACTGGGAGACATTCTGTTGCCCAGAATGTGAGAGTCAAGTGAGAAAGTTGGAACAAGTTGTTCTGCTCTTCGATAACACAAGTGTGAAGGAGAATGCTCAGGAAACATTCGGTTCAATATCTCTCAGGAACATTGAGGCTGTTCTGCTGATTATTTTGTTTGTGTTTGTTCTCTCAGGAGTCTATGTTCAAAACATCTTACAAAAAGAAATGTGTTTCTCTTCATTTCAGGCATTGCAAATGGGGGATGGTGTGGGAATGGAGAAAGATCACCAAGGCCCCTACATGCTGCCCCCCTCCTCCCTATGCCCCACTAAGTCCCAAGGGCACATCAACTCTGGTGGGTTGGGGTGGGGATGGGAGCTGGTCTGAAAGTTCTCTTTTGGTGGTTGATTTTTTGTTTTAAGAGGTGGATGAGGCACGCAGAGGAACCGAGGGAGGAGAGAGGGAATCTTAAGCAGGCTCTGCACTCAGCATGGAGCCTGAGGAAGGGCTGGATCTTACAACCCCGAGATCGCAACCTGAGTCTAAATCAAGAGTCTCATGCTTAACTGGCTGAGCCACCCAGGCACCCTCTCCCTTGATGATTTTAATATGTCTTCTCTCACCTTCTACTATCCCACTGTGCATTCCATCCTGAAAATCACTGTTCTAATGCAAACAGTCAAGCACAACTTCCTTGGGCTGAGAAAGGTATGCAGTTAAAATCTTTAGGAATTTATGTCCTGAGAAGCTAACTGGAAAATGTAGCTGTTTTTTTTTTTTTTTCTTTCAAAGATTTTATTTATTTATTTGACAGACAGTGATCACAAGGGGGCAGAGAGGCAAGCAGAGAGAGGGGGGGAAGCAGGCTCCCTGCTGAGCAGAGAGCCCGATGTGGGGCTCGATCCCAGGACCCTGAGACCATGACTTGAGCCAAAGGCAGAGGCTTAACCCACTGAGCCACCCAGGCGCCCCGGAAAATGTAGTTTTATGTACATCTGAATATAAGTGCCACAGATCATCCCTGGGCTTTAGCGCTATTTTAAATAGGCTTTATATTTCTTTGGGAATATATCAAGATGTTGGGCAAGCACATAAATTTTTGGTTGTCCTGGGAAACCCAAGTAGGCTTCCACTACAACCATTTCAGCTTCATTGAGGCAGTGCAGAGCTGAATGGCTTGGATTCCGAGCATACTGACTCCTTCAGCTAAGTGAGACATATTAGTAATTAACTTACATGTTTGCATTTATAGATAGCCCAGTAGTTTTAGATGCCAGCTAGAGTTATGCTAACTTTTTTTTTTTTTGGGTTCTTTGGTTTTAGTTGAAAAGATTCTGCTTTATCCACATTTCTTCTTGAGACTGAGTTGTTACTTTTAATATGCAAACCAAAGATACTTTAATCACACATACACATGTGTATTTTAATAGTAAGAAACTGATTTCTGGTACTTTTTGTGTGTGTTGTTCTTAAATGAGCACATGACATTTAGGTCTCTTCAATATGACTGATAGGAAAAAGGTAGGTACAATTAATCAATTCTCTTGTCTCTGTTTTGTTTTGCTTTGTTTCCTGTAGATGCACATTGCTAACATCTCTTTTACATGCATGAATTTAAATATTAGTTTGTGATGCATTATTTTTAAGATCCGAATAGTTTATACCATGCTTTTTACAATGCAGTGGATGAGGGGTCTTTTTTTTTTTTTAAGATTTTATTTATTTATTTGACAGAAGGATCACAAGTAGTCAGAGAGAGAAAGAGAGAGGGAGAAGCAGGCTCCCTGCTAGCAGAGAGCCTGATGTGGGGCTCTATCCCAGGACCCTGGGATCATGACCTGAGTTAAAGGCAGAGGCTTTAATCCACTGAGCCACCCAGGTGCCCCTGGATGAGGGGGTCTTAAGAATACACTTGTCTAACTCAGCAAAGACTGTTTAAATAACAATGCCCAAAGCTTACATAGAGATAAGTACCTTTGTGGTAAATGGATTAAAATACTGTGGAATGGGGATATCTGGGTGGCTCAGTCAGGTAAGCTGCTGCCCTGGGCTCAGGTTGTGATCCCAGAATCCTGGAATCAAGTCTCACATCGGGCTCCTTGCTTCCTCTCTCTCTGCCTCTGTCTGCTTGTGCATAGGGGCTCTCTCTTTCTCTGACAAATAAATAAGTAAATAAAATCTTAAAAAAAAATACTGTGGAATGCAGAGAAGAGTGAAAATTTCAAGGCGCTGTAGTCAGGGAGGCTAGGCTATGCCTCAGTAACAAACCAGCCCAGAAATCTCAATGTGTTAATACAGCAAAGCCTTCAGTATGCCTGGTGGATCGCCAGGGCAGCTTACGTTAAGCAATGACTCAAGTTTCTATCTTGACTCTGTCCTCTCAACACTAGTTTTCCACATTCACTGAAGCAGGGAATGAAAATCTGTGCAGTACTCCTTTGGGGCTTTTCATGGCCTCAGCCTGCAAGTGACACACATCACTTCTGCTCACAGTTTTTTGGTCAGAGTTAGTAGTACAGCACACGTCTCTCTTGTGGCACTGGAATCGTGAAGAACTACAGGTCTGCACCACATTTGTTATATTATTATGGCTAAGATAATAGTATAAAGTAATGAACTATTTGTGGAGTTAAAAGCTTAGTTTTATTTTGATGGTTTTGCTTTTGTCTTTGTGATTTTTTTTTTTTTAAAGTATGGTGTGGTCCTATTTGTGGTCACAGAACAGTGAATGTCCCTGAGTAAAGGTGCTGGTTGTTTTATGACCTTTAATTTTGTTAAGTTCTCACATCTACTGGAATCTTTATATCTTTTTGACTTCTGGTTGTGTTGCATCTAGGTCATCGATATATTTTTTTAAGATTTTATTTATTTATTAGTTAGAGAGAGAGAGAGAGCGAGCACAGGCAGACAGAGAGGCAGGCAGAGGCAGAGGGAGAAGCAGGCTCCCTGCTGAGCAAGGAGCCCGATGTGGGACTCGATCCCAGGACGCTGGGATCATGACCTGAGCCGAAGGCAGCCGCTTAACCAACTGAGCCACCCAGGCTTCCCCTAGGTCTTCGATATTTTTAACCAATATAAGCCACTGAGGTTCCCCCTAGGTCATTGATATTTTAAAAAATGATACGTACATCTATACTGTGACACTGTATTTGTGGTGCTGTGTCTAAAACATAGCAGAATACTCATTAATATTTTCAGATAACTTCATCCTAAAAATGAAAAGCATTTTTAACTTTTCCAGTCACAAGAAGTAGGAGAGAGATTATTGAGACTGAAAGTATTTTGATCCCTTTTTTTCTGCTAGTGACAGTACTATTTCTTTGCTCCTCTTAACAGCAGACTCAAAAAAACTTCATCTGTGGTCCTCGTCTCCAATTTTTCTTCTCTTACCTTTATTTTGTCTTAAATCCACTACAACTTTTATTGCCACCGGTCCTCCAGAACTGCTCTTCTCAAGATTACCTATAATCCAGTGGTTGAATCCACTTGCCATTTTTCAGTCCTCGTGTTACTTTCCCTAACTGCAGCGTACAAATGATTAGTCTCTTTTCCTTGAAACATTTCATTTCCCTTGGCTTCCAAGACATGAACTCCCTTGTCTTCATACATCATGGCCATACCTTCTCAGGTTGATTTAGGTATCACTCCTCTTCTTTCCAACCTCTAAGCCTCAGAATGTGTCTTTGATCTATATTCACTACCTTAGCAATACCTTTGAACACATGCTATCAACTCCCAAATATTTATCTCCCTCCCAAATCTCTGTTTAGACTTTCATGTCCAACTTTTTACCCAACATCTTTATTGAGGCATCTAAAAGGCATCTTATATCGAATATGGTCAACACTGAGCACCACCTCCAAAGCCTTAGCTCCTCCTAGGCAAACCCTTATTTCTGTTGGTGGCAACTCTATCCTTGCAATTACTCAAGCCAAAAAGACAGCTCATTCTTGATGCCTGTTTCTCTCTTATACTCCACATCCATCCTTTTGTTATCTTCATCTGGTGGCTGAAGGCCTGAAGCTTAGAGAAGCTGAGTGAGATGCCCATGATTCCTCAGCTAGCAGGTGACTGCTGAGACTCAAATCCAGTTCTCTCCAGCACTAAATTCTGTGCCAAATATTGAACAACTCACCTTCAGTCTAGTTCGAATATTAGCTTGAAAATGAGTCATCCAGCCAACCGCTAGAATATATTATACACATATATGTATTTATTATGAATATATATATACATATATATACACACACACATATATATATATGAAACCACTGGAATATAGATATAGATCCATAGGTACATATGCAAATATTCCAAAGATTTTCTGAGGTGGCTGAGTTGTAACTCTAAATTATTATATTGTCCATAAGACATCACACTTTGCGGCTGGTAAAAGAAATCTGTTCTACAGTTTTGTGAGCATACTGACATAAGGACAACTTATCAAAGATTTACTAGGGGCTTCTTCACTCTCTGTCTTTACATAAAGTCACCAGACATAAAACTTTCCTTTCCACATTGTCTAGAGTTCACATGAGCGGATTTTCTGATGCTCTTACCAGAAGTACAACCAATGACATCCTGTGATCTTCTTTACTCTGACCTCATCATTTTTCATGTGGTTTTCCACATTCGGCATTTGTCAACAGATTTATGAAACTGCAGGAAGATGCCAATGACCCCATTCCATTCTTTCTTCCCTCTGGAATTCTTGAACACAAGCATTATCAGATTGTCTCAAAGATGTTATCTGTCTAAATTGTTTTGGTTCTTTGCCCTCAATGTTTTTATTACACATACTCTACATGATGTCAAGACCTATCATTTTCAGAAAAGGGCTTGGAGAAGCCACTTACTTCACTGAACATAAACATTATCCACAAGCATTATAATGGTTCAGTTCCTTTAATGGAGACTACTTCCAGAATATTTAATGGCCTCTCCAAAGTTTTTGCAGCATTCCAGTTTTAAATCCCAATATTTAGCTTCATGATTCTTTAAGCTTTTTTGTAGATAGTGGATAGGGATGGCAATGAGATATTGGGAGAATAAACTTAAAGAACAGTCATTTTCATGACCTGGAATTCTTTTTATATGAGGTATTGCAAATGTATGGCAATGTTTATGTTATGATTTTTAAATAATCTAACAATTTCTCCATTTCCCCACTAAAAAAGCTGTCATCTCTGCTCCTTCCTTACCATGTTTTGAATTTGTTCACTTACTCCCTGTTCCGGGAACAATACTCCGTTAAGGCAACAATGTGTAGTTGCTATTCCTTCCTTTCCTACGTGAAGGAATCAAATCCAGCAATTCCTTAGAGCTACTGCAAAATGAAAATCAATCATAAGAACCTCACCTGGGGGCGCCTGGGTGGCTCAGTGGGTTAAAGTCTCTGCCTTCGGCTCAGGTCATGATCCCAGCCTCCTGGGATTGAGCCCCGCATCGGGCTCTCTGCTCATCGGGGAGCCTGCTTCTCCCCCGCTCTCTGACTGCCTCTCTGTCTACTTGTGATATCTGTCTGTCAAATAAATAAAATCTTAAAAAAAAAAAGAACCTCTACCTGTATACTCTCTTCTTAAATTCTCCCATCATTAGTTTCATTGAATAGTGCCTAGCACCATGGTCATACTCAGTTATTTACAATATCAAAAACATGGGATAAACTCTTACCAACAGCTTGGATTAAGAAGAACTAGCACAAATATTTTAGGATACATTTACCAAACGTTAAGTATGTAGGCAATCAGAACTGTTAAATAGTCTGTGACTGTCCGGCCAACACCTCAACAAATGTCTTTATCCCTCCATCAGACCACATTCAGAGCTGTGGAGTGTTGCTTCATGTTTTAAGTCTCATAACTTTTCCATTGTCCTTGCTTCCATCCTCATTGAGGTCCTTACTGGAAGCTTCTCTGTCATTCATTCCTCTCCCTAGTTTTGCTTTCACATGCTGCTCATACAGAAGAATGGAGTCAGGCAGAGAAATTCCTCTGAAGCCCTTCTGCGGCCATTGTTGTGTGAACCTGTTACAAGTTAATGGGCCATAGAGATGCTATTAGCTACCTCTCATTTTCCTTGTTCTGTGTCTTTAAACACTTGACAATTCTATTAGAGAGAAGGCAGCCTCTCTTTCCCACAACTCCTTTTCTATTTTTCCTTATGTCACATTTCCGAGATATTTCTTGAGAACTCCTCTTTAGTTTATCTTTGTACTTCAGTCCATTATATACTAACATATTTTGCTTCTTGTGTTTTGAACTGGCTTGATAAGCACAATGTCTCAGGATTATGAAGAAAATGGAAGAAGGTTTTGGTTAATCTATGGTCTAATAACAATGGAGATTCCATTTTATAAAATATAGCAATATAAAGAGAATCTCTAAAGGAAAGAAATTTAGAAAATAGGATTAATGGAATAGAGAGTCTAAATTAATATCATGAGATAACATATAAAGTTTAAAACTTGATGGAAGTCATCTCAACGCCATATCCCTTAGAATGTGGGACTTAGTCACCATATCCCTTAGAATGTGGGACTTAGTCACCATATCCCTTAGAACGTGGGACTCAAAATCAGTTGGAGGAAGGTCCATTCAAATTTGCAGAGCTCAAGACCCCATCTGCTTTTTATTTTGGTGTTCAACATTATTAGAACATCTCTTATCACCGACGTACTCTTGATGAAGAAGTCAGGTGAAGAGCTGGCTGGCTGTAGTCGCTGCATGTGTCTGACTCAGGTACTATTGTTACTATAGCACGAGTTTATGTAGCATAGTGTCTGGCATAATAAGGGCTCAGTAAGTATTACCTAATAGTAATTTTTAATTCATGCATAACTCATGCCATTTCCTATCCATAGAATCGTCACCTGAGGAAAGATAAAAAGGATTTAAATAGGTGTCAGAGATATTTTGAATATGCCATATGTTAAGAAATAAGCTAATTTAAGTGATCTTAAAAGTTCCTCTTTAATGAGACTAGTCTATTTCTGCAAAAAAAAAATTATTGGCTCACTGGTCTCAGCTTCAAGAGCAGTTTAATGTAATTCACGAAAAATTGTAATGGTGTCTGACTGTGTGATAAATGGTCAGTTCATAAATTTAAACTGATAATTAGGAAAACTATGTTGAAAATATCATTAAAGTGTACAGTGTGGAAGTTGTTCCATAAAGACTATTGCTACAGTGTGAAAACACATTTATCTTGCTCAAAGGAAAATGCTGAACAGTAGCTTGTCTTAACTGATTTGGTTTAAAATGTTGGCTCTCGGGACGCCTGGGTGGCTCAGTTGGTTAAGCAGCTGCCTTTGGCTCGGGTCATGATCCCAGCGTCCTGGGATCGAGTCCCATATCGGGTTCCTGCTTCTCCCTCTGCCTCTGCCTCTGCCTGCCATTCTGTCTGCCTGTGCTCGCTCGCTCTCTCTCCCTTTCTCTCTGACAAATAAATAAATAAATAAAATCTTTAAAAAAAAATGTTGGCTCTCTATGAAGAAATTACTCCATGAGTCTCCTTAAATTTTGCTCTATTATATGTAAATTTTTGTTTAAGTTTTGCTGAGGAAAATAGAACTCATTTTCTTAAGAAAAAAGGTCACGAGGCACCTGGTTGGTTCAGTCAGTCAAGCATCCCACTCTTGGATTTGGCTCAGGTCCTGATCTCATGGCTCCTGAAATCGAGCTCCATCTCTGGCTCCCCTCACAGCGGGAGTCTGCTTGGACAATTTTTCCCTCTGTCCCTTTCCCCCACTCTCTCTCTCAAGTAAATCTTTTTTTAAGAAAGAAAAGTCATTCATTTAGTCATCAAAACGTGACTGCAAGTCTCTGTATTTAAAACACAGAGTGTAATCTTCAGCATTCAGCACAAAATTGCTTTCACAGTAGTGTCCACTTTCAAAATAAAGGGGAGAAGCTTTGTCACCAGGGGAGCCTTCCAGATTCAGTTTCATTTTTTCTTTTTTGGACAAAGGAATGAGAACACAAGAAAAAGACCCAGAGACCATTTCAGATACAAATCTTGGAATTAAAGAGGTTTCCCATTACAGGTCCATATAACAATTAAAAGTAGGCTCTGGAAGTCAATGCTTGCTTTCTGAAAAGGCAAACAAAAAGGCTCCTGGCACCCTGCCCAGTATTCAGAGTCTGGCAATGTGCTGCAGTAGAACCACCACCAATCTCAAGGGCATGACAGGTGCCAGGCCACATTCTTCTTGGCTGAATAGTTTTGGAGTGGGTTAGAGCAATACTTATTACCACACCAGAAGACAGGAGGCAGGGAGGAAATTATGACAATGCAGAGATTGCCAAGCAATTGGAAATAATCCAAATGCTCTTAAACTTTGTTTCTTAAGTTCAATAGCACCTGGTGTTAGCATAATTTTTATTGCACAGAAAATCGCTCTTCACATAGTTACACAAATTATATAACCCTGAGATGAAGGCAGCATTATTATCACTGTTGCATATATGTGAAAACTGAGACCCAGGTTAATTTGGCAGAGATCTAGCTGCTCTAGGATTTGAACGCATCCTTACTGAGGTATCAGCATACAGTAAACATTTAAATCTTGAGCATAAGCCTTGTAACTTTTCACAAATGTAACTTTTTTTTAAAAGATTTTATTTATTTGATAGAGAGAGAACACAAGTAGGCAGAGAGGCAGGTAGAGAGAGAGGGAAGCAGGCTCCCTGCTGAGCAGAGAGCCCGATTTGGGGCTTGATCCCCGGACGCTGGGATCATGACCTGTGCCAAAGGCAGAGGCTTTAACCCACTAAGCCACCCAGGCACCCACAAATGTAACTTTTAAACATTGTTAACTGCCACCGAGATCAAGACATAGAAAATTCCGAACACTTTAAAAGCAATAAAAGCTGAGTTCATTTGCCATAGATAGGGTATCTGCAATGAAAAGAAAAAAAAAATAATCATTTATTTAATTTAAAGACAATTATTTTTGTACATAGCTTCCACTGTATTATATATTTACAGACTTTGTGCAATAAACTTTGCAAGCCAAGTTAAGAGCACAGATGGAGAAAGTGATCAAGTTTGAAATTCTTTTTTTGTTCTTATCCTCTAAGCCCTTAAATAGTTTATGGCATATTTGGAAGAAACTGGATGGGGATGGAAAATTATTGAAAGATATTCATTGAGTTGTCTTTTTCGGATCAATTTTTTTTTCCAACCAAAATACTTTGAGAGAGCCAACTTGGTAGATATGAGTATTCTTAAATTGTACTTTTGTGTGATATGACCAAAAATCTGAGCATGTTGTAATTAAAACAATAGAGAAAAAAGAATAGTACTAATTGTTCAAGGAAGTGTAGGTATTCAGGGAAAAATTGGCTGTGTGGATAGACTAGATGCCAATAGAAAGCTGAATTTTCTTCCATTGCATGAATGTTCTGACTCCAGTGGAACAATAGATTTTGGGGAATTTCAGAGCTTTCCAGTGGAAGCAAAGTCACAGTCTTAAAGAGATGAGTCATAGGATTCGAGTGTCAATTATTTTCAAGTTTTTGCAGGTATATTTCTTGAGCTTATCCTTCAAGAGAGGAGAGAAAGTGAATTTTGAATTCCTAGAATTTGAAGTTTTAAAAATGAGTATATCAATCTTAGAATATCCTTATGCTTTTGGAGCATGTGACCAAACTGTAGAAATAAGTCCACATGGATTTCATTCTCTCTTTCATGGAATTTCTAAAATTGAAGTGAAAGCTAATGCTACTGATGTAAACCTTGAGTCATAAGTGAGATGTTCTTTGGGTGCCTGAGTAGCTCAGTGGGTTAAGCATCTGACTCTTGATTTTGGCTCAGGTCATGATCTCAGGGTCCTGGGACTTAACCCAGTGCGAGGCTCCTAGCTCAGTGGGGAGTCTGCCTGTCTCCCTCTCCCACGGCCCCTCCCTTGGCACGAACTCACTTGTTCTGTCTCTCTCTGTCTCTCTCTCTCTCAAGTAAATAAATAAATATTTTGAAAAAGATAAATGAGATACTCCATAACAGAACCCACTTTTTTCCTATATCCCCAATCTGCCCCTTAGTCTCAAAAATAGTTGTCTATTAATGTTTTTATGAATCTTGATCAATATAAGCTGTGAATAGCATTGATCTTATAACTGTGTACTTTTGTATACATAAGTTTAGTTAAACTTTTAGAACCACTTTTGCAGTATTTCTAATAAATGAAAATATCCAAAATGTCAAATGTTTTTCATTGTGTACCTCGCTGTAGAAAACATTTGTTTGTCTGCAGTGAAAACTGAGTTTTCTTTGGATAAATTTGCTTTATAAATTCAATACAATATAAATAAGCAACATGATACAGTTCCTTGTCTTTAGTGTATACTGCTGTAATTAAGAAAATGCCACTGAAGAGCTTCTAGGAGGGCTCTGCATTTGAGCCACCTTCAAACAAAATATACCAACGTTTGTAAGTGATACATGAGTATTATGCTCTGGGTTAGGAAAACAATCCTGTAACCTATAACTTGAAGATTAATTTTGAGTAGTACAAGGGCTATGAAATTAGAGCCAAACTAGATAAGGAGTGAATCATTCACTTCAGCAGCTCTAGTCAGTGACCAGAGGAAGATAATTCTCTTAATGAATAATTAATGCACAGCTCCATCTCAAGGTAGCAATGAACATGAACGAGTTTGGAGATGAATCCAAATATTCATTCTACTCAAACACAATGGCTTAGCTGTTTCTGAAATGGAGTTTGTTTATTTTATTTATGTATTTATATATATGTGTGTGTATGTATTTCTTGTACCTGAAGTCCTACAAGCAATGACTGTGTTCAATTTACTATAAAACTTCTCCAAATATATATGTGAGGAATTTTTTGCTTAGGCTTTTAACAAATTTCAGACTTTTTTAATTTTTAAAGGCAATTTTAAATGAATCCAAGGATGAATATGTTGGTCACTAGTAACTCTTTTAAAAATTAAACCCAATTCCTTGAGCAGTTTATTTAAATGTTAGAATTCTACATTAGTTCATTTGTTCTATAAACTGAGCACTTATTTTGTGTTTGAATCTATGGCATGTGCTAGAATTGCAATGATAAAGCAGGTAAATTTTCTCCTGGCAGTTACAGAATTTGAAGTTCGTGTGCTGGGTTTCAACTGTGCTCTGAGCAACTCTGTAGGTTTCAGGGGGTGCCTCAGGGCAACCAGTAGAGGTGAGTGGGATGGGAAGGGAGGCGCCTGAACTTCCCGGGTCATCTTTTCTCCAAACTCCAATCAGTTGCCCTTTCTCTGTTCCATCCATTGAGCTGCCTTGGATGATCTCAGTTGCGTCAATGCTCCTGATGCTAGACCAATGTATAGTTCATGACTCACTTAGTCCAGCTGCTCTCAAAGAGTCCTTCTTTCCCAATCTCTTCAATTTTTTCGCTTACTTGTTCAGTCAACATTAGACATCAGAAGTTGTGCTGAATGTTACAGTGGATTAGAAAACATAATTGTTGCCCTCAGGAAGTTTTTAATCTAACACTATTTTCTACTGATTTCAATTGTTTTAAGATTGGGGCTATTGGGATGACCTCTGCAGGTTACAGGTATTCTGTGAAGCCTCTTCCCAAATTCCTGTGCTGCTGAAGTTCAAGAGCACACTCTTGGGCTGGTGGAGAGATGCTTTGGAATGGTAGTTGCTGTGTGCTCAGCAGAGGGTGGACCACTTACCTTGGCAGTCAGTGGCACCAAGCCTTTGTTGCACAGCACCACCTATTCACACAAAGACGTGCCAGGGATTTGCTGAGATTTGGGTCATTGAGATGAAGAACTAAAAGTAAGTTTCCATGGATGAGCAATTGCTTCTGCACTAATCACAACTCTGCCCCTTTCCCACTATTTGCTGCTGAGGGTCACTGTGTCGCTAGGCAGCTGGACTGAGAACAGCTGCTCCCTGTTAGCTCACACAGTGATTTATTTATAGTATATATATCACTATAGTAAATCACTATAAATAATATAATATACTATAGTATATATAATATAGTATATATTATATTATATTATTTATTTATAGTGACTTACTTATAGTTATTTATTATATTGATTCATAGTGATTTATTTACTGAGTAAATGGTTGTGGAACCAAACAGAATAAGACCAGAGGTCTTTCCTATACAGACCACTAAGCTATGTTTAGAGGTCCTAGAGTAGAGGAATTGGTGATGTTGACTCTTTACATAGTGCTTGATTGGATGGTAGGGATAGTCTTCCTTTATCCTCAGCCAGGGCTGACTTTACTTATGGAATGACTATGTCATATGAATGACTGGATTTGAAAAGATTCTGCTAGAAAGTATGTCTTCCCAAGGACCCTACTTGTTTTTAGAGTCAGCAATTAAATTCTTTTTCTAATGGTTAAAGCAGTTTGTCTGAAAACATATAGATGTTAAAATATAGATCCCTCAGTCCCTTTCCAAGATGTAACTTATGTTGCTATCATACATTTGAATCTTATGGGTATTATTTAATTCATCAGATTAACTTCAGTTAATTTATAGAGACTTGAGTAACTAGAATGGATTGAAAGAAGGGTTTAGAAATATGAATTCTGAGTACAAAGTCCACTGCATTAAAGACCTAGGATACCGTAAAAGGCAGTCTTGTTCTTTCAGGAGGTTGACATGTGAAATTTGAGGCATTAAAACCCAAAACCAAAAACTCAACCCCTGAAATATTTTCTCTACAGTTTATCTCTGACCATTTCCAACTTTTGGTATTATAATTCCCAGCAGTAAGACACTGGTCACTGAATTTGAGAACTCTTTTTGTTGGTAAAAGAAGATAAATTTCTTCATATAGATATAATTACATATGTTTTTATATCAGTTTTTTCATGTGGTCCTGAACCATATCTATACTGAAGGAAGAGAAAAATAATGAATGCAGGTCAGGGAGAATCCCAGAGAATCCTCCACATGTACTACTAAACTTTTATTCTAAGATAATAGAGGAAAAAAAATAGAAGAATTTCTACCAAAACCAAAAATTACCCATTTATCTAAGTATAATATCTATAGAAGAACATATATGCTGTACTTTAATATTTTCCAGTTAATCACAGGCAAAAAGAATATTTCATCTTAAATGAAATACGTGGAAACCTGTGTTAGGCTTTGGATTTGAAATTTTTAAGAGTACCTGAATTTTAAAGCAAAATCATTTGTTAATTTATTTTTATTTTTAATGTTTGAGAAGACATAAAATATATAAGAATCTTTGGTATGCCCTAAAATCACTTTGAGTTAAGTGTTATGAAACTTAATTTGGTATGCTTATCTAATAATGAGATCTGATGAATAGCTGGCTTGTCAGAGTGATGTAGTACTGCAGACATTTTTTTCAAGACCAGACACACAGTTGACTCATTAAGCAACTTCTGTTTACCATTGTATTATCCTCTTCTTAGAGACCCCAGTAGGCCAAACCCGTTAAGCATCTTAGGTAAAAATAGATTAACTATCCCATTTTACACTGAAAATCAAAGAGCCCTGTACATCTATCTGAAAATGAAATATGGTAGGGCAGAGGGATACATGTGATACATACGTTAGAAAATTGAAATATGCTTCTAAACGAATCAGTTACTGCAATTACCATCTTGGATTTTATTCTTGGAAGTTTGTCATCAAAAGCTAAATTCCATAAATTTATGCAAATATTTTTGATAAATATGCATTAAGCAACCTCTAATTACTCCATTATTGATAAAGTGCAGATTATTTTGCCTCTTATTCAAAGTGATTCATATTCAACATCTACTTTCTTTTCCCATATTACATCCTCGTAAACTTCAGCCTATACCTTCTACTCTAGTTAGACTGGTCCAGCAAGCATGACATCTGTCCTTCGTCCCTTAGTCCATTCCACCAGACTGTAATACTCCCCCAGTCTTCTCTGCGCATTCATACCCTAACCATCTTTTCAATTTGAAGTTCCCTTTTATCTGCTCCATTTCCAAGTTCTTAGGCTCCTATCTGTATTACTCATTTGGTACCTAATAACAATAGACAACATTTACTGAGTGCTTACTAAGTGCTGAGCATTTTCTTATTGAATCCTCAAATCTCATGGGAAAGGTACTATTCTTATCCTCATTTTGCAGATGAGGACATATCCCAGAGAATTTAAATGGTCACCAGCTAAAATTGGTGAAACCTGGATTCAAATGTATATTCTTATTCACTAAATAATATTGCCTTACATTAATAAACCTTTCATTCACTTTAACCCCCATTGTAAATTCTTTTTTTTCATTTTATTTCTTTTCAGTGTTCCAACATTCATTGTCTATGCACCACACCCAGTGCTCCATGCAATACATGCCCTCCATAATACCCACTGTTGTAAATTCTTTTGGAATTTTAGAATGTTGTAATACATATTTTCAACCTTTCTGACATCACCCTTCTTCTGCACATGGTTTCTAGCATAATGCTTTGCATTTGGTTGAATCTCAATACATAGTTGTTCATTGAAGAAAAACATACACTGGAGTATGTTTGCCATAGATTTATATCTTGTTTCTTCATATTTTTTTGAAACTTATACATTTCTCTGTAGTAGGCAATGACTTATTAAACTACCTTAGTGATACGGGATATTCAGTCTATGAGTGCCTTAATGTTACCAAATGTTTTACTTCAGAAACATTTGAGATATTCTCAGCTCTGGGGCACTTTATGGATGTAGTCAGATGATAAACTTTGAATGTACACAAAAATTTTATGAAAAATTCTATTCAGGGCAAAGTATGTTTATATTATCATAGGTCAATGAATTGTTGTTGAAAAGAGACTAAACTGTTTCCATGGAGTTAGGAATCTGCACAAAAGGAGGAAAATGTCCATGGAATCTCCAATTCCTTGAGGATTTTTCTCAGTCTCTGTGGTCATGGTTTGATCATTTTAGTGTTGGGACAGAGGAGGGGGTCTGAAATTGAAGGTGATAAGAAAGAAGAAATGAATATTAAAGATGTTTGTATACTACAAGTTCATTGTGTTTTTTCATAAAAAGGAAATAATTGTCTTCATTTTTCTCTAGTAGCAAAAGAAAAAAGAGAAAAGGAAGAAAATGAATGAATAAGGCTTAAAACCATAGCAGCATATCTTTGTCAAAGATATTGAAAATGTTGATAATTTCTGATGATTGTTTCTATTTCCTTGGTATTAGTTGTGATCTCTCCATTTTCATTCATAATTTTATTAATTTCAGCCTCTTCTCTCTTCTTTTGGATTAGTGTGGCCAATGGTTTATCGATCTTATTGATTCTTTCAAAAAACCAGCTTCTAGTTTCATTGATGGGTTCTACTGTATCTCTAGTTTTTATCTCATTGATCTCTGCTCTAGTCTTGATTATTTCCCTTCTTGTGTGTTGGCTTAATTTGTTGTTGATTCTCCAGTTCTTTAAGGTGTAGAGACAGCTGGTGTATTCTGGATTTTTCAATTTTTTTTTTGAGGGAGGCTTGGATGGCTATGTATTTCCCCCTTAGGACTGCCTTTGTCATATTCCATAGGTTTTGGACCAAAGTGTCTTCATTCTTATTGGTTTCCATGACTTGTTTAAGTTCTTCTTTAATTCCCTGGTTAATCCAAACATTCTTAAGCAGGGTGGTCTTTAGCTTCCAAGTGTTTGAATTCCTTCCAAACTTTTTCTTGTGGTTGAGTTCCACTTTCAAAGCACTGTGGTCTGAGAATATGCAAAGAATAATCTCAGTCTTCTGGTATCAGCTGAGCCCTGATTCGTGACCCAGTAGGTGGTCTATTCTGGAAAAAGTTCCATGTGTGCTCAAGAAGAATGAATATTCTGTTTTTTAGGGTGGAATGTTCTGTATATATCTATGGGGTCCATCTGGTCCAATGTGTTATTCAGTGTTCTTGTTTCTTTGTTGATTTTCTGCTTGGATGATCTGTCTGTTACTGAGAGTGACGTGTTAAGATCCGCTACTATTAATGTATTCATATCAGTATGACTCTTTATCTTGATTAACAGTTGTCTTTTGTAGTTGGCTGCTCCCGTATTAGGGGCATAAATATTTACAATTGTTAGATCTTCTTGGTCGATAGACCCTTTAAGAATGATGTAGTGTCCTTCTTTATCTCTGACTACAGTCTTTAGTTTAAAATCTAATTTATCTGATATGAAAATTGCTACCCCAGCTTTCCTTTGAGGCCCATTGGCATGAAAGATGCTTCTCTATCCCTTCACTTTCAGTCTGGATGTATCCCTAGATTCCAAACAGGTCTCTTGTAGACAACATATGGACGGGTCCTGTTGTTTTATCCAATCTGCAACCCTGTGCTATTTTATGTGAGCATTTAGGCCATTCATGTTGAGAGTGATTATTGAAAGATAGGTTTTTATTGACATCATGTTGCCTGTGAAGTCCTTGTTTCTATAGATTGTCTGTAAATTTCTGTTTTATGACACTCTTGTGTTATTTTTTCTTTTATAGAACCCCCCTTAATATTCCTTGTAGTGCCAGCTTGGTGGTCACATACTCTTTTAAACCTTTCCAGTCTTAGAAGCTCTTTATCTCTCCATCCATTTTGAATGTCAGCCTTGCTGGATAAAGTATTCTTGGCTGGATGTTTTCCTCATTTAGTGCCCTGAATATGTCTTGCCAGCCCTTTCTGGCTTGCCAGGTTTCTGTGGACAGGTCTGCTGTTATTCTGATGGACCTTCCTCTGTACGTAAGGAATCTCTTCCCCCTAACTGCTCTCAAAAGCTCTTGTCTAAAATTATGATTCATCAGTCTTGCAATCAAGTTCCTTGAGGTCTTTCTAGATTCCTTCATCTTGGGGGGTAATCTTTCTACCTCTAGGACATGAGCACTGGTTCCATTCCCCAGATATTGAAATGGGGATAATGTCTATATAACTATTTTTAATGTCTATATAACTATATAACCTTGATACCTTGATACCTCATCTCTTTAAAAGCTATTAGTATTCATCATTACTGTGAAGCAAAATGTCTATTTATCTGAAAGTTAAGATGGATGTTCTCTAAGGTATCACTGAATAATTCTACAATTCCATGTCAGCATTTCATCACGCATGATTAATCTTATCTTATTTCCCCAGAGGCCAGTGTGGCCTCTTGTGTTCCAAGGTAACTCTCAACAAAAAGGTATAAACAATAGCACAGAGCATTGCCCTGGCAGATAAAATCATCTTTCCTCATAGGTCTGATTTCTAAACTGATTCACCTTGGGATTTTGTTATGAGTTGGGTGGGTGGGGAGAACTTTTTGCCAAAATGTATTTCCAAATTAAATGAATACATTAGGCTACTTAGGCCGGGCTGGCGGCGGGGAGGGAAGGAGAACGAATCAATTTATAAAGATTACCTTGGCAAGATTATTCATACATATACAAACATCTTAATTTCTTAATTTCAGCTCTTGAATTAAGACATTAGAGACTTAAAGACTCTGATGCAACAGTTTGTATTGAAAATGCTTTCTTGGTAATACTACATTATTTGTGGATGCACCATTAATTTACACATGGACTACTAACTCTACTCAAAAGATTTTATTTATTTATTTGACAGAGAGGGAGAGATCACAAGTAGGCAGGGGCAGGTATTGGGGGGTGGAGGGGAAACAGGCTCCCTGCTGAGCAGGGAGTCTGATGTGGGCCTTGGTCCCAGGACCCTGAGATCATGAATCTCTCAACTCAGAGATTCTTGTTGGATTACTTCTAGGTCATATGCATCATTGTAAATAATTATATAAGTAAAAAGTAGCTTATCATCTGTCTGGGTATGAGTTAAATTGATAAACCTGCAGTAGTGGAGAAAATTGTAAAATCTGAGAACCAATTTATAGTTATATTCTCTGAGATTGTTTAAGCTCATAACTTCATCTCTCGTTCCTATCCTTAACCATCTCCATTTTTACCACCAGATAGGAAATCTTAATTGTTAGTCCTGCTGGGATGTCTAGAAACTTCCTCATTGAGGACTCTAGAGGAAATCTTTCCTTGAGGATGACAATGGCAACTGACTTCCCTTTGAAAGATGTTATGATAAAGCAAAAATTCAAAATTCACAAATAAAATGAAATCTGATATGTGTTTTTATTCAAATGCTCTCCTTTTTAAAATGATATTTTAAAATAATATTCCCTTAGCCATTCGAAGCTGCTTTTTTAAAAAGGAGGATCCCATAGATGTTCAATGAATTCTGTTTTTCTTTCCACTGGCCATGCCCTCTAGGAGTAGAAACTGTGTGCTATTATGATTAGCAGTTTCTAAATTCAGGTAGAGCAATGACTTTTTAGATTACTGATACATTTTTCAATTCTTTGAACTTGAGTGACCCACATAAGAATTAAATTAATAATTTTCTGTAGCTACTTTTGTTTTAGGCCATCATTCCAAGTGTTTTTGCTAAATATATTAGTCATGGCTGAAATTCTCCTGTCTATGAAATTCCATCTCAGGGTAATTCAATGAAGTTATGCCTATTTTAGGGCTGTGATGGAGGTGCCTGTGTGGCTCAGATGGTTAAGTGTCTGCCTTTGGCCCAGGTCTTGATCTCAGGGTCCTGGGATCGAGACCCGTATCAGACTCCCTACTCAGTGGGGAGCCTGCTTCCCCCCCACCCAACACCTGCCTCTGCCTATTTGTGGTCTCTCCCTCTCTGTCAAATAAATAAATAAAATCTTAAAAAAACAACAACAAAGGGCTCTTTTGGTGGGTAAAGTTTTACATTTTAGCTTTGGTATGAACAACTTTGCCATATATGGTAAGGAAGGATAAAAAGAACCTTGGGTTATCCCTCCTTTGATAAAGAAAACAAATGAAAAGTTTAAAAAAAAATGAAAAAGGAAATCCACCCAAACTGAATTGGAGGCTCTCTCTTTCAGGGTTTCAGAGCAGTTGAGAGCACACATCATTCATCCTCAGATACCTTGTATGTAGGGTTACGTGGTGTCCTACTCACTTAAAAGCTGATGAAAGTCTGGTGACCCAGCAAGTAGGCTGGCGGGAAAGACTTGTTTTAAGACTTCATCTGGTGCTTTTATATACTTCATTCTGGACTATGCTGCCATTTCTTTACCTATGAGTTATGTAAACAGAATTTTAGATCAATGTCAAGGACTGAATATTTCCATTTCTTTCAAAGAGAATCCTTGAGAAAAATGTTAATCAAACTGAGATTGAGTTTGTGATATTACTAATCAACAAATAGTAATGAAAGTATATATATAGTATAGGTAGAAAGATATTAATTATTTTGTAGAATAGTTTTATTATAGCAGAGCTGGTTATGAAATATATTTCCATGAAGCCACTAGGAGGATTTCCCTACTGACTTCCATTTTTAAGTGAGTGAAATATATTCACTTATATCTCTTGAAATATAATGAGACAAAGATTGAGCATCTGGTAACATGCTAGTGACAGAGTGGCTAATGTGACTTTTGTTTATTAGAGTGCTCCTGGAAATTTTGTCTGTGGGATATTGTAATTCTAATTTAGCAGTTTATTTTGTTTTGGCAGTATGTTGCCATGTCTCATTTCAACCATCAACTGTTTCTCTGTTCTTCCTTTCCTTCTTCTTTTGCTTGTATTCTTTTTCAGAAATAGTCAAAGCTCTCAAGATTTTTCTCCTTTGATCAAGACTAAAGGGACGAATAGGCCTAAAGCAAAATCAGATTTTACCCGTAGGTCCTGTGCTGGCTAAGCTAATGACCAAGGGAGTGGCACCCACATCGTGTGTTTGGAGAAGATACTGAGAAATACTCTCCACTCAGAAAAGATATTTTAGTCACTGTTGTGACATAGTGTCTACACTATCTGAGATTTATTTCTTTGAATCTAGAAGGACCTTCAAGTCTGTTAATGAAATGCAGTTACTCTTGGAAGGAGTAATTTGTTTGTTGTTTTATCAATATCAACAGCCATGGGCTGGTGAGATGAGCTGAAATCTTTGAGATTAAGACATTATAGGAAAGGGGAGGACAATTTTTATGATTCCTTATGAATGTTGCAATTGAAAGCTTTCAATTAGATTTTTTTGGATGGATGGGAAAAAAAATAAACCTGGAGTGTGTATAGCTTTCTTTCTTTCCTTTTTAAAAAAAAATACATAATGTTAAATATTTTTATTTAACACTTATTTTTTCAAGAATATGTGGCAGAAAATGAAATAAGAGTCAAAATAATTTCATCTATCTTACAGTTTAAGGACTTATCCATTTTATTGCCTTTTTAAAAAATATTTTAATTATTTATTTATTTGAGAGAGAGCGCGAGAGAGAGCAGGAGTGGGAATACGCCTGTCTTGTGTGAGGTGGTAGAGGGGAGGGACAGAGGGGGAAGGGAGAGGGACAACCACACTCTTGGCTGAGCACGGAGCCCAACACAAGACTCATCTCATGACCCTGAGATTATGACCTGAGCTGAAAATCTAGGGTAGGATGCTCAACTGACTAAACCACCCAGGGGCACCCATTTTATTGCTTTTTAAATGTCATGTTACAAAATGAGAAGTTAGAGCTACTCTACTTGGAGTAAATGCTTTTATCAATCTGATATGGATTTACTTAGAGTAAGTGTTAACTGGAGTTGATTTCTTCAGAGGATTGTCTGCTTTGATTTTGTACTGGAGCCTACTGGTCCAAGAAGCTTAACTAATACTTTCCCAGTGTGTTATAATTCTTTGTATTTCTCTTGCTAGTTTCCTTAGTCATTTACTTGTTGGAAATCGAAAGCATTTGGTAACCATGAAAATAATCTGATCTCAATCTGCCTCATGGGCTCAGGTAGAACGAAGGAAAAGGTGATTATGTCATTTTGGGGAATCCACAGATGAGATTTGTTTCTATGTGTACATTAGGAAAATAGTTACCTGAAACAGATTACTCACCTGCGGGAGTCTTTAAACTTATCTGAATAGAAGAGTCTATTCTAGGAGATCTAAAATTTAGCAATCACCTCAAGTGGTCACTTAAATGATCACTTCCCTAGTTCCTGATTTACATAAATACTACCTCTTGAAAAGTTAATTTTATGTGGCTTTCCCACCTAAAAATTAGCTTTCTTAAAAGGGACTGAAGTTTATTTTTTATTTTATTTTTTTAAAGATTTTATTTATTTATTTGTCAGATAGAAAGAGAGCACAGGAGCGAGCACAGGCAGACAGTGGCAGAGGCAGAGGGAGAAGCAGGCTCCCTGCCGAGCAAGGAGCCTGATGTGGGACTCAATCCCAGGATGCTGGGATCATGACCTGAGCCGAAGGCAGCCGCTTAACCAACTGGGCCACCCAGGCGTCCCTGAAGTTTATTTTTAAAATCTAATTGTTGAGTTACATGACAATAATAATTTTTAATTTTATTGTCATTTGTATGCATTTGTATTGTATTGTCATTTGTAAATTTATTGTCATTGTGACTCACGACTACTGGAATTTAAGTATTCAACTGAAAAGGAATGTGGAAATTCTGGCTAAAAATACATTTTAAAAGAAATGCTATAGTGGTAATAGTGATGATTGGAGGAGTGCTTGTGTTTGGAAAAACAATATACAAAAGCAACACTTAAATAAGTACACAATTAATTTAGAAAAAAGTTTTCAGATTTTATAAAACCATATCATTTAGAGTTAAAATAAAAGCTATTTTTAAAAAAGAGTTTCACCTGCTATAGATTTCAAAACGTCTTTATTTAAGCACTTTTCTTTAGAAGGTGGTGCGGGGAGGGGCAAGGGGAGAGGGAGAGAGAGAGAATCTTGAGCAGAATTTACACACAGCATTGAGCCTGATTCAGGGCTTGATCTCACAACTCTGAGATCATGACCTAAGCTGCAATCATGAGTCATATGGATGCTTAACCTACTGAGCCACCCAGACACCCCTAGCCCACATTTTAAAGTATATTTCTTTAAATGAATGAATTATAAAGATTTTGAAAAGTCTGTCAATTGATATTAATATCAGTGTGAATAGCCTGATGAAAATTAATAACATTGTTATTTTATAATATTCTTGATTTTAATGCCAATTTCTTAATGCTATAGGACAGATGTCATTTTTATAATAATTCATAGTTTAAAAAGTTATAGCTAATTATCTTTTTAGGCATATCTAGTTTATCTTGTTTCAATTGTGGGAAGCACTTAGGCTCCAAGTCTAATTTGTTCTTGAGTGTACAGCGGGATTCCCTACATTTGAATCTGAGCTTTAGCACTTAATATCAGTATGACTTCAGACAACTTTAACTGTGGCTAAATTTTCTCATCTGCAAATGGGTTGACAATAATATTCATTTCATTGGCTTATTGTGAAGAATAAATGTGCTAATCTGAATTAATGAATTTCTCTAAGCTCCTGATACTCTGCCAGGTACATAATAAAGCATTAAACAATTACCATTATCATTTGATTATAAGGAATGTATTACTAAATAATGCTGGACTCAGAGAGATCTGGGTTAAATTCCTAATCCTAGACTTATTAATTAAATGACCTTGGGTGAGATAATACATCTGTTTGATCTCAGTCTTATCATAAAGCTCTAATGGGATTATTGTGCTAGGTAAGCATATCTCATGCAACTTATTAGTACATATTTTGGCATATATTAGGTGTGTGATAAGTTGTAGATCGAAAAAGAATGTAGCTAATGCAAGGGGCAAAGTAGTTGCAGATAACTAAAATACTGGACTAAAAAATCTGTATGAAGACACTGGAAGACAATGAAAAGTAAATAGAAACCTGTGACCGACAGAGTTTGGAAAGCCTGTAACAGGAATGTGTAAGAATTGCACTTGCAGCTTTTGGTCCCAGGGTGAGATCCAACTCAAGCTGATATGGCTGTGGAAGACGGTGGTAGGAATACACTACAGTCTTACACCACAGGAAATGAAATCAAGATCAGAGTTTGGGGCTGAAAGCAGCTAGAAATTTAAAGGAAAACTCTGGCAGCACAAAACTCTTCCAAATAAGACACAAATTCAGAGCATAAACTGTCCAAATCCATGGTTGACTGCTGAGCCACATACGTATAGACAAGAGGCTTGATGAAAATTAAGCAGATGCTAGAGCAAAATCTGAAATATACAAGTATATATATCTAGATCTGTGAATTGGGTGCTTTTCTTAACTGAGTGCGGTTTTTAACTGTGCACAGCACAGGTGACAGAAAGCTAAAGCTGGATGGATTGGAAGTATCATGATCTAGAACTCTAAGGCAGTAGAGCCACTGGAAAATAGGGAAGAGTCCCTAGAACAAGAAATCATAGAGCATGAGCCTTTTCCCTGTCCAGATCTTTGGCTTATCAGAGAATTTTGTAGCAACAGGGAGTCTTACAGGGTTCAGGCTAAAAAAGAAGTCGTAAGAAACTATAGGCTATGTACTATAGTGGGTAACTATTTTTAGTTGAATCCAGGCAAGTTAACTGCATAGTAAAATAAAACTCCAATAATTCCTGGAAGAACAAACCAAAATTGTGAGTAGCTATGCCATATTAGCTACTATGCCAGTTTTCAACCAAAAATTTATAAAATATCCAGAAAGGCAGGAAATTGTGACCCATACTTGGCAAAAAAGGCAGCCAATAGAAGCTGACCCTGAGTTGGCCCAAGTGTTGCATTTACTAGATAAAGCCTTCCGTGTAGCTATTATAAATATGTTTTAAAGATTAAAATAAAAAAATGGACTCCTGGGTGTCTCAGTCATTTAAGCATCTGCCTTCTGTTTAGGACATGGTCTCAGGGTCCCAGGATTGAGCCCCACATGGGGCTCCCTGCCCAGCAGGGAGTCTGCTTCTCCCTCTCCCTCTGCCAATGTTTGTGCCCACTCTTTCTCTCTTTAGCTCTCACTCAAATAAATAAATAAATAAAATCTTTATAGTTCATACAACTCAACAAATCCAAGGGAAAGTAAACACAGAGAAAGTTACCCCAGAGGACTTCATAGTCATGAAGTACAGGGACAAACAATAGTATTAAGAATGGAGGTTACATAACCTGAAACCAATGTAACATTGTATGTCAACTAATGTAATATTTTATGTCAACCATAAAAAGACCTTCAAAGAACAAAAAAAGAAAAGAAAGTTAATTTTATGAAGGCCTCTACCTGCTGTTTTACAGTCCTTCCTAAAGGTTAAGAAGCAAAAGTGGGGAGCATGAGGATCATAAAAATACCCCCAGCCCTAACACTGTGAACTAAATTAAAAAAAAAAAAACAAAGATGCTACAAAATATCAACAAATACTATGGAACAGGACAAAGCACTAATTAAAAAAAAAAAGAATGGAGGGTACATGGAAAAAATGGAAAGATGGGGATAGATATCAATTTGCCTATATGCTATTTTCTAGTTTCCCTGGTGTCCAAGCTAACTGACGATTGCGAACTAACACCTGGGGTGTGGAACACCAGAAGGCTAATTGCTTTGAGTTCATCACCACATTTACGTCATGTATTAATTAGCTAAATTTAACTCCTCTCTTTCTCTGTACATTAATGTATTCATGTGTGTATATATGTGTCTGTGTATGGGTGTGTTTGTATATTATTGGTAGACTTTAGGAATTGTGATGCTTTCTTAAATTGTGGGGGAAATTACATGTCTTTGGTATGTAAATATCAATTATGACATATGTTTATATATATTTCCTCCATAATTTAAGAAGTCATCATAGTTTCTAAAGGTTACCAAAAATACAACTCTTCTAAAGAAAGCTTGATGTTATTAGTAAATACCAAAATATGTGAAGGGCTGATTAGCTATTATTTGAATGTAATTATAGGACTTTGTATAAAAAAAGCCACATAAGTACAAATCCTGACAATAATATAATAGTTTGTTTGTATATATAACCTAAAATTATAAATGCACTGTGAGTTATTTTCCAATCTATGAAACTAGTACAGCAATATTTAAACATATAACAAATCTAAAATATTTAAAATTTAAATATTTAAAAGCACTTTAAATATTTAAATATTTTAAAAATTAACAGGAAAATATTTAGAGAAATATAAATATTTAGCATGTTTAGAATTTCTTACTAGCTCTAAATTCTTTTCCTAATTACTATTTAATATTGCATTGTCTTTACAGGATACTGTGCCAGACTCTTGGTGGGTTTTAAAAATATAAATTGTGATTTTTGTTTTTAGGGTTGTTAAACTTATTATGGGAAAAACATGTATTCAAAATAATTAGGAAAATTCAAAAGTATGTCTAGATAAGTGTTTGTTTCAAACAGGGAGTGCTTGGAGCACCTGCATCAAAACTACCAGGGGCACTTATTTCTTGGCTCTAACCTCTACCTATTGAATGCCAATCTCTTGAGGTGTAGTTTTGGGGTTGTAAAGTTTGAAAACACCCCCAAATGATTCCAGTGCTCATCAAAGAGTCAACATTGGTGATTCTAGAATTGTAGGGCAGTGAGAGGTTCCTTCCAATTGGGACTGTTTAGTGGTCAAGATGGTGCTTCACCTGGACTACAAGTGGAAGTTGGGATTTTAAGACGTTGAGATGAGGGGCACTTGGGTGGCTCAGTCAGTTAAGCTTCCGACTCTTGATTTTGGCTCAGGTCATGATCTCAGGGTCATAATCTCAGGGTCTTGAGATCGAGCCCTGTGTCAGGCCCAGCACTAAGCATGAGCCTACTGGGAATTCTTTCTCTCTCTCCCTATGTCCCTCCCCCGCCTAATGAATAAATAAACCTTAAGAAGGAGAAGGAGAAGAAGAAGTTGAGATGAGGTTGAGGGTATTCCAAGAGGATATGGGATGTGAATAGCCTGAAATTTTATCTTTTTGTGAAAGAGTGAGTCACAAGTATGATTTATATCAAGTATGCTATATTAGAAGGATAAAAGTTTTTAAAAGTACTGGAAAATTGGGTTGATGTCCTACTGAAAGAGCCTATAGTTTCTTTTCATAGATAAAAAAGGAAAAAGTATTTTATACCTGCTAACAAAAACCTTCAAGGATAATAAAGTAGTTTTAGAACTACTTAAGCACCTTTGTTTTCAGTAGCTTCTTTCCCATCTAAACCTACACCATAAACTTTTGCTGTATTTGTTCCCTCTTTTTTTAAAGATACTTTAAAATAAATACTAACTATCTTATTTATCCCGGATACCTCTTACATAACCATTGTATATTATCGCACTTAAAATTCTTCCAATTTTCTCATATTACTGAATGCCCAGCTCATATTTAAATTATCTCCCCTGTTATACCATATTGTTTTATACAGCTGCTTTTTTTCCTCCCCCAAAACAAAATCCAATTAAGAACTACTCACTGTACTTGGTTTTGAAGTTGCTTTTAATCTAGAATACTCCTCTCCCTGCCAAATTGCTTTCCTTTTCCTCTTATTACCTACATGATAGCTTTTGAATTGTAACTAACAGGATTGGAGAGATTTTATCTTTTTTCTTATTTAGCCATTTAGTTATTCATCCAGTCTAACTTTTTTATTTAATTTATTTTATTTAATTTATTTTTTTAAGAAAAAAATTTTAATATTCTTTTTTTTTAAGATTTTATTTATTTATTTGACAGAGATCACAAGTAGGCAGAGAGGCAAGCAGAGAGAGAGGGGGAAGCAGGCTCCCCACTGAGTGGAGAACCTGGTGTGGGGCTCCTAGGACCTTGAGATCATGACCTGAGCAGAAGGCAGAGGCTTTAACCCACTGAGCCACCCAGGCGCCCCTATTTTAATTTTTTTTTAAAGATTTTATTTATTTATTTGACAGGCAGAGATCACAAGTAGGCAGAGAGGCAGGCAGAGAGTGTGGGGGAAGCAG
>ML107824.1:31860-59119 GCA_003697995.1 Taxidea taxus jeffersonii
GATCACAAGTAGGCAGAGAGGCAGGCAGAGAGTGTGGGGGAAGCAGGCTCTCTGCTGAGCATCCCAGGACCCTGAGATCATGACCTGAGCCTAAGGCAGAGGTTTTAACCCACTGAGCCACCCAGGCGCCCCCTAACTTTTTAAAAGAAGAATTACTTTTTGAACCACTTTTGTGTGCCCACTGCATTTAAAGCTGGACATACAACAGAATATGTTTCTTCCCTATGGTACATCAGGAATTATTTTGAAGGAAACATATTGTTTTTCTGACGAAAATAGAAGTACTGAGAATGTCATAAAAATACATGCACGCATGCATCCACATCCCCACATGCTAGACAGATCACAGCAAACTTTCAGAGTATAATTTTTGTTTATTAAAACTCTTTTTCAGAGTTTATTATACATTGCCACAACATTTCAACTACAAGAGTCAAATGATGTGATTTTCTAAGTTTGCAGCTTAAAAACAGAATCTTGCGGTCAGGACTAAGAATGTGATTCCTCTAACTTAGGCAACTAGATTTGGAATCTAGACCAAACAAGTAATGCACAACAAGCAAGGCTCATTCAGAAATGAACATCATACAAACACACTTCTGTTCCAAGTGTGGGAAAGTATCAGGAAGCTGGGAGATTTTCTTCTGCTCTTGGAGCCTTCACTGAGCTTATGAAGAAAATCCAGTCGAGGAATCCTGGCAGAGAAGATGGCAGAGACTGGTTCAGAAGAAGTTTATTTTTGCTGTTAAATAATCTTGTTTTCATATAAAAACATTTTAAAAGATGTTCAAGAGTGCTTAGGCCTGTCCTGCACTTCCCGTTGGACTGGGAGCTCTTCTACCCCTCACCCATCTGGACCTTTGTGCAGCTGCCTCAGGAATGGGCAATGGGAAACCTTCCCTGGGAAGGTTTTTAAAACTGGAGCTAAGAAAAGCAAACCTGTCTCTGAGTTTCTGGAATTTAGGATATAAGGCTAGTGATATGTCAACCCCATGTTTCCTGGCACGGTTTCAGAGAGGAGGAAGCCACTTTGCAAAGAGAAAGAGGAGAGGGAGGCTGTCTTGAAGAATGAGGGAGAGAATCTGGTGGTGTTTGAGTTGTCTTTGGTCCTACCGTTCACCCAGCTACCTTCCTGTCCTGGTGTTTCATGAGATACAGCCCTTCCCCATGCTCTCTAAGCATACTTGCCACTTAAAAAGTCCAATTTGAATTGGGTTTCTGTCAAATTACTTCAGTTTCACCTAGTTCTGTCCTATTATTTGGATGTTAAATGCAAATTAACATAAAACAAATATTAGCCAACAATAATAGCAATGACTCATATAATGCTTGCGATATGCCGGGCACTGTTCTCCGCACTTCCCCTATATTAACTTCAGAATGATTCTATGAAGTAGGTCTATTTCCTACTGGCCTATTTCCATTTTGCACAAGAAGGAGGACGAAGTAATTTGTCCAAGTCTATATATATGTAGGTATGGGTGTCAGCATTAAAACCGAATGGTCTGGCTCTGCCATGCTGTAACCATTATGCTTCTCTGCCTTTGTTCCTTATGCTTCCTTTCTTCCCTACTATGCTTCCGTTACACTGTGACTGCAATCCATCTCACCACTTTTCAATGAGCCGATGAAATGCAAGGGGCTGGTTTGAAAGCCAAGGCCTGTTTCATAAATTTCTGTGCTCGTGACCACCATCGCGTTTATTCTCCTCCTCCACGCAGATGAGGTCTGTCACAGCTCACCTCACAGAGCTCTGATACAGACGGTTCAGTCAGGGAGGTACAAGGATAAACTGGGCACAAGAATTCACTCTGAAAGCAGTGCCAAGTAGCTGTGTGCGTATTCTCAGAAAGGTAAACTCATCATCTAGGAATTAAACTTCAGTAGAAGATAATGTTCTCGGACTATCTGGGACTGGTTGGTTCCAGATTTAGAAATTTCCTGAATTGCTTAAAGCTATTTTAGCTTCTCAAAAAGCTCATCAATCTCACAGTCACGCACCCGTACGCACAAACACACACGGGTGCGCAAGCACATACACATAGTTGGCACCTCCCTCTATCCCTTAACAACTGGGAATTGTCACCATTCATGCATCACCAGAGATTGGCTATGATGCCACTGATGTCTTCAAGTGAAACCTGCACGATCTTGTCTGTATCTTGTGGCCAGACCTTTTTTGCTGCCTGATCGATTACATTGTTTCATGTGACGCTCCCTATAGAAATCGTTCTTCAATTTTTATAAGGTCTTTATTTCAAAAATATATGATCATTAAACATTGGTTTCAAACAGTTCTGTTCCTTGAATATCGAAGTGTTTTTGACTCCAGGGAAATATTCTGGTATTCACAATGTAATTGAAGGTGTAACGGCTGAAAATTTTTCTCTAGAAGTGACCTTCAAAGAGGCACGCCTGTCCAGGAGGTGTGGCGGTGGGGGTCAATACTTGTTACGTTATTTTATGAGCTATTGAGAAAGGGGCCTGACTGGCCTAGGAACTCCTGTTTCACTGAACATTTGTCAAATTATTAGCGCCTTTTGTTCTAAAATGTCAAGATCATAGTATACTAAAAGCTGATGCATAGGTATTTTATAGAGTTGCTTGTCATTTTTTTAAAAGGTTGTCTGTGAGGAAATATCTGTGGAGATCCTTCCCTTAGTTAAGCCTCATCAAGACTAAGAATTTTTACTGTAAGGCTATGTTGGAATCACTCCCTACAATGAGTAGAGCCAGTGATAGGATTTGTGTGTAGAAAGTAAAACAAAACAAAACAACACAGTACTTTACGGAATAAGATGATTCCTAATCAAAGCTGGAAGATAAGGACCTTGCTGAAATTTAATTAAGATAATCAAGGTAAAGCCTGAGATGTTTAAATATCATTTACATACAAAAAATCTGTAATTATGTGGCAATTACATGGCAACCTAATTGAAGTAAGAATTTTTGAATAGAAGGATTGCAAAGGGGAACAAGGAAGTTTTTAGGGGTGGTGGGTAGAAATGTTCATTGTCTTGATTGGCTTGATGGTTTCTCAGTTGCATCAATGGGTCAAAATGCACTTATAAACACACTTAAGTGTAAATTTTGCACTTCAGATGTATGCAGTTTATTGTACGCCAAAGATACCTCAATGAAGCCGTTAAAAAAGATACAGTAGTTAAGGACCTGAATCACAGTGATGCTTTGAGTAAATTACTCACCAGTGAGTCCTGACCCAGCAACCAATAGGCCTTCCCTTTACCATCAGGCCTAGGAAATGAGCCATACTATCCAATAAACAAGAAAGATGTTTATTAGCCCCCAAAAGAGGAACATGTGAAATGCAGTGGGAGTTCCCCAAGAAGGAGATTTTTCAGAACCACTGCACATGAAGGCTGGGGTTGGGGGGAAGTGAGAGATTCTCCAAATCTGGGGGGGATTTAATTTTTTGTGACTTCTCCAGGAGAGCACAGCTATTAATCGGAACAATGAAGAAAGCAAGTGCTTTTGGAGAAGGGGTCAGCGAGCTACTCTTGAAGTCTAGGTGGGCTTGAAGATGTGTTGCTCGACTACATATTGGGGAAGGGCCTTGAAACCAGAAGGGTAGGTGACCAGGCATAGAAGCAAAAAGAATGAGAAGTGTGTGGACAGGACATTTAGTGCAAACACAGAGATGGAGACTAGCAGTGAGGAATACAGTTGGAAACTTTTATCTAAAATGAAAGAATAATAAATGGAATGAAGTTCTTTCTATGACCAGGATTCTAGAAGGTAGATAATTCTTTCCTTATCTGACAGAGATCACTTTCTAATCAAGAGTTCATGTTACCAAATAACATGCACACAAGTGTCTATAGATAAGGAGTTTTTGTTTCTTACTTGAACAAACCAAGCAGTAACATATTATGTAATACTTGTATAAATATTACATATAAAAAACTTAAAAACATAGTTTCTGGTTTATGTTTTTAAGATTATTCAAAGGGTCACTAAGAATATGATTTTTTTTTGTTTGTTTTTATAATGCACCAATTCTCTTCCCTTAACCTATAAACTCTTGGTTTGAATTTAGTGCCAGGAAAAGTTCTTTAAAGAGTTGACATTTTTCTTTCTAGGCAATTGACATAATTGTAGACACATGATTTACTATTCTATGTATCATTATTGGATCTTATTATGAGGTTATACAAAACTAAATTTGAATTTTAGTGGCATCAATGTGTCTTCTTGTAGTAAAAATGTTTGCATCTTTTTTTTTTTGTCCTCTGGAAATTTTCTACTTTCCTCTGTTGTATCTTTTCTCATAATCTATTTTAAATTCTTTTGGAAAGAGGAGGGATATAAGTCATTTGACACATAAAAGTAATTTGTGTATAAATGTAAAAAGTACACTTATTAATATAAATTTGAGTTTGCTTCATTAGCATACAGGACCACAAGCATTATGCATATCTTTAAATGCTAATCAGCTGAACATTTTCTTATGTCATATTTGATTATAGGATTGAATTCTACTCATATTTATGAATTATTTAAAATTCCCAAGGTAAACTGTATTCTTATAACAAAACAAATAGAGCCAACATTTATTATCTGTTTATCTCTGAATGTATCATTTTCCTTATTCTTTAGAGTAATCTTGGGAAATAGAAAATATCCATGAGAAAATTGAGAGAAAATTGTCTGATGTCTTAGAGTTTAGGTCACCAAGTTTGTTGCATTACACTTTAAATGGAGCCAAGATTATTCACTATTTATACCTTTGTGGAGAGACAGAAATTGCTTCCTATCATCATTTGTTCAGAAACAGAAGACATCTGGTAGAAGACTGTGTTGAAATCATTTGGCTGGGGAAAAAAATGAAAAAAAAATCATCCATTTTAAAAGCATGCCAGATGGTTGAAAAGAATGCCTTTACTGATTGGTGGGACAATTTTTCTTAACTACTGGGCTGTTTCTGAGAACAAAATGCTCAAATGAGGAGGGAACTTCAGAAAAAAGCACAGCCATACACCACAATGGCTCAATAGGAGCTTCCAAACTTCTCAGTCCCGAACTAAGAACACAGGTTTTCTGAGTGAAAGGAAAATAGCGTACTTTAGATTTTAAACTCCAAATCTTGGTAAAATACACTGTTACTAAATTTTAAGGACCAAATTGTCACTAGTTTTCACACCTACCTGAAAGGGAATGTGTCCTGAGAATGAATAACCAAGCACATGATTATCTTTTTAAAAAAAATTTTATTTTATTTTTTTTCAGTGTTTCAAAATTCATTGTTTATGCACCATACCCAGTGCTCCATGCAATACGTGCCCTCTATAATACCCACCACCAGGCTCACCCAACCCCCACCCACTCCCTCCAAAACCCTGTTTGTTTCTCAAGAGTCCACCGTCTCTCATGGTTCATCTCCCCTCTGATTTCCCCTAACTCACTTCTCCTCTCCATCTCCCAGTGTCCTCCATGTTATTCCTTATGCTCCACAAGTAAGTGAAATCATATGAAAACTGACTCTCTCTTCCTATCTTATTTCACTCAGTATAATCTCTTCCAGTCCCGTCCATGTTGATACAAAAGCTGGGTATTCATCCTTTCTGATGGAGGCATAATACTCCATTGTAGATATGGACCATACCTTCTTTATCCATTGTTGAAGGGCATCTTGGTTCTTTCCACAGATTGGTGACAGTGGCCATTGCTGCTATGCACATTCGGGTACAGATGGCCCTTCTTTTCAACATCTGTATCTTTGGGGTAAATACCCGTAGCAAGCACACGATTATCTTTGATCGACGTTCCTTTCAGAATATTTTGGGATGAGAGTCCTTTTCACATGCAACTTTGGGTGATGCTATATTTGTATCATCCTAGATTGATTTAAAAGGGAGAATTGCTTTACAAAGAAGAAGCTGCTATTTTCCTTTGTCTTGGGAATGAAAAAAAGGCATCTTACTGTGTTTTCTGAAAGCCTTGAATCTAGGCATTGTTTGCTGGCTTCTCTCTTAGATTTTAGCTGCTCTGGATGCTTTTCCAGAAACACCCAGACCTATCCATGACCTTCTCTATGATCAGGGCAGGGCCAGAGTTTTGTAGTCAGATCTAGCGTCTAGTCTTTTTCTTGAGGTTACTACTATCCTTGGGGAAATTACCTAGTCTGCCTAAATTTCAGTTAGGCATAGAGTTGTTTTGAGGACTAAATAAGAAAACATTATGTTCAACATTCAGTAAGGGGTCTCAGTAGTAATAAGGATGGTCATTATCTGCCATAATGACAAACATCCATCCTTCCCTATTTACCTTCTCTATTAAAATACATAAATATTTCTAAATGTTTCTAAATCTCTAAGTACGGTTTCTTGCTCCTGTCTGAATCTCTTCTATGAAGGCACAGATTTAAGGGTCTTTCCTGTCTTTGTCATTCAATCCTGTCTGTGTCTGTCTTAGCTCGGGCTACCATAAGGAAATACCATGGACTGGGTGGCTTAAAAACCAGAAATTTACTTTCTCATAGTTCTATAGATGGAAGTTAAAGATCAAGGTTCCAGCATTGTTGGTTTCTGGTAAGTGTTCTGTCCTTGGGTTGCAGATGGCCACTTTCTCACTGCTTTCTCACTGTGTCCTCACACATAAGAAGGAGAGAGAGAGAGAGAGAGACTGACTCTCAGGTATCTCTTTTCCTAAGGCATTCATGCCATCATGAGGGCCCCACACTTATGACCTCATCTAAACCTAATCACTCTTAAAGGTCCCATCTCCTAAAATTATCACATCAGGGATTAGGGCTTCAACGTATGAACTTGTGAGGATACAATTCAGTCCACAGCAGTATCTGAGTACAAAGACCATTCTTGTTTTACCTTTGTAAGTTCTTGGTGCTTGGTGCAGTGTTTCCAAAGGAACAGGACATTAAACTTGTGCTTTTGCCTAATTAAGTGGCCAGTTCAATCTTTGAGCTTCTCAAAGTGACACGGGAGCTCTGCCAGTATGAGCTACATACAGACTATAAGTCTGAAAAATCCTGAGGCCAGAGCATCACATGAAAAAATAGGACACAATAACACTTCCTTTGGTGGCACTTCAGGGAAATGATTTGAGGTGGGACCTCCGATGTGTGTCCCGCTTGGGGAAATGTTCCCTCTGGCAGTCAGTAGAGTGTAGCAGTTAACAGCACAGACCCCAGAGCTCAGATGGCCGAGTTCAAATGCTAGCTCTGCCGCTTCCAAGAAGTATATACCTTGGGCCTTAATTTTCCCTGTAAAATAAGGATAATAGTAGCTTTCTCAGAGGATTGTTGTAAAGACTATATGACACATACTCATTCACACACAAACACACATACACATAGAGTCTCTCCTTCTCTGTCTCTCACTCTGGGCTTAGAGCAGTCTCTGGCACACAGTAAGGGTTGCAGAAATGTAACTATTTTTAATATTATGTGTTTGGGGAGACAAGACTTTGGATATGAGTCCTTGTCATCAGCTTCCCTAAATACCTACAGGAGGGACCAGAACTTGGAATGCTAATATCAGGCTGACTTGAACTGATGAAGTACATTCCGTTTTTGAGCATCTCTCATCTTCTAGTCTCTTTGGACAAATGAGAAGGAGTTAGAGTCCAACTCTAGACTCTATGATAAAAGTGAATATATGGTTTTCTGTTTTACTTATCAGTGAATGGATTAGGGTATATACATAACTGAGGTATTTATCCAGGGGATAAGCCTTTGATTTCAATTTATTCTAACCTTATGAGCTTTGTCTTTTTTTTCTTTTCCAAGAATTTATACAGGCAGGATAATTCTAGTTACTGGTGAAAATATGAATGTTATCATTTTATATTGTTAGTCAACACATGATGGGTACTTACTTGCAAATGGAAAATTTCGAGATGGGGAAAAATTAAAAGCTTGATCTGGACTATTACAAAAGTTTGTGTTGTACTGGTAGCTCTGATTTTTACGTGAGTGTGTGGATAGCCAGGGAAATGGAAATACATGCTGGTTGCTATCCCATGTGGTTATTTCTGTACCTGATTAAAAATCTGCCCAGCAGAATCTGTACACTATGTGATTGTGTTTCTAATAACAAGAGCTACCTTTCATTAAACATGAAAGCTACCTTTCCTCAGTAAATAGTTATGTGCAAGCATTTTATATATATTGTCTTTGAAAAAAGACATTTTAGGGGCACCTGGGTAGCTCAGTCAGTAAAGATCTGCTTTCAGCTCAGGTCATGATTACAGGGTCCTAGATCAAGCCCCACATTGAGCTCTCTGCTTAGTGGGGAGTCTGCTTCTCCCTCTTCCTCTGGCTCATGTGTGAGCTCTCTCTCTCTAATAAATAAAATCTTAAAAAGAAAAGAAAAGAAAAGAGACATTTTAGCTATGCCAGGATATCTTCCCAGAATATAGGGGGTGGATTTTACTTCACTCTTCTGACTTCTGTTAAACTGTGGCATTTAGTTACTGCCAGGGGTCATTGGGAGAAACCCTCCATAATGAGTTTATCTGTCACCATAAATTTACACAGAAGTAAAGACATTTCCTCTGAGGAAAAGGACCCATACCAATGCCTTCCTTCTGCAATTCAGAAGTGTTACACATTTTTAATTGACTTATGCAAACTTCCCTATAGTTTGCTTGTAGGAAAGAGCATTGAGGATCCTGAGAGTGAATTCATCTTGACCAGAGTGGATGTGACTAGTGGATGAGGTTCAGCCTGAGGGGCTGGAGATTGAAGGGAAGTGGTGGCGCTGACTGGGAAGTAGCTGACATTGAAAGTACACAATTCTAGTCAACACTCAAACCTGAGAGTAGCGCACACACGTGCGTGTGTGTGTGTGTGTGTGTGTGTGAGTATGTGTGTTGAGAGAGAGTGTGTAAGTGGGGAGGGTCACAGGGAGAGGGAGAGAGGAAAACTTAAGTAGGCTCCGTGCTTGGTGTGGAGCCTGACACGGGGCTCCATCTCACGACGCTGAGATCATGACCTGAGATGAAATCAAAAGTTGGAGGCTTTAAAGGCCTGAGTCACCCAGGCACCCCGGCAGTGTCTGTGATACTAAATCAAAGACCTTACCACATTTGGCGCGAGGTCTGTTTTGTCATGGAGCACTTCTGTTTGAACCTACCTTATTAAGAAGGTGCATTTATCCAGCTTTGTTGAGAGCTGACCTTTGCAACACCTATTGGTGAGATCCAAATTCCTGCTGTCAGCCATGTGGAGAGAGTGACAGGAGCACTGTGCAAGATTTAGATCCTATTCTGACAAGTTCTGTTTCTGGACCTTGTAATGTCCAAGGTAGAAACTCTGATTTTGAGTGTTTATAATGTTGCCTGACTAGGCTCTGGGAAATATTTTCAGATAGTGTTCTGTTATTTCTTTTATCCTGAAGAAAGATACCTTATTTGAGACATCATTTTAAATGTCATTGTTATTGCATTTGCCTTCAAAGATAATTAAAATTCAGTCTATTTTTAAATTGGAGTGCCATTGTAATTCATGTTCATTGATTTTGGCAAGCATTCTCCTAATGTTAATGATTTTCCATTTATTTACTTGGTACTTTCCAACACAAGAAACAGAAAAAAATTTGGTATTAAGTAAACGTGTTCTTAAGTCACATGTATAGCAGGGGGGAAAAATCAATGGAACATTTAGGTAAGTCAAGACTTTGAAATTGGGCTTGATCAATTTATAATGGATAATGACTGAGACAATTTAAAGGTGGAAAAATACCAAAATTGAGAGAGATGACTTTTGGTCCATAACAAAGAGCTTTTTGGTATTGATGAATTGAGGAGGTCTGCATTGGCTTTTTGCCTGTGATCTTACAGGAGCGATAAAAACTGAGAAGATAAGCCAGACATTAATTATGAGTGATATTTCCAGATATTAATCACAAGCAACTCTACTTATAGATCATTTGGAATTTTTTTGTTGTTGTTATTGATTTGGAAAAACCAAATGGTATTTAGTTAAGCATTTTTTTTAAGACTATTTATTTATTTGTCATAGAGAGAGAGGCCGAGTGAGCCCATAAGCAGGCAGAGCATTAGGAAGAGGTGGAGAGAGAAGCAGGCTCCCTGCTGAGCAAGGAGCCCGATATGAGACTCGATCCCAGGACCCTGGGATGATGACCTAAGCCAAAGGCAGCGCCTTAACCAACTGGGCCACCCAGGTGTCCCTAGTTAAACATTTTTATTGTTATGTTACTTTACCTATTAACTGTCTCAACATTTTGGCCTAATGTATTCAAAGATTAATTAAAATAAATTCCAGGAAGCTGAAATGATGATGACTGGTTTCCATCTTGATTATGATATATAGCGTTGAATAATTGAAAGAAACTTGAGAAGTTGGTTTTATAAAGAGAATAAATAAAAATATTAACCATCTTCTAAATATTTGATTGGAAATCATAACAAATGTTAATATTGATGTGGGATCACTGAGCACAATGGCCAAGAAAGAATTCTTGAGATGTTGTAAGGAGCAACTTAGTAAGTTTATTTAAGTAGCATGGGGACAGAACCTGTAGGCAGAAAGAGCTGCACTTCTGCCGTACAAAGCTGGTGGTTATATGCTAAGTGTTCAAGGAGGAGAGGATGTGCAAGGAATGTCAGATCATAAATATCTTCTTCCAATTTCTACTCGTGAAACCACTTTCACAAGATTTCTCTGGTGCTTAATATTCAGTTCTATATTAACTATTGGTGAGACAGGTAAGCAGTCAGGAGACCCTGTGAGAATGCAGCAACCAGCACATGTTTGATCCTTATTGGAACTACACAGGCTATAGGTCAGCCTTCTGGGCTGAAGGTGAACATTTTTCTGATTCTATCCCTCATCAATATAAGTGCCTTCAATTAACTGATTAAAATTCTTCTTAGTTTTGAATTATCAGATTTTATGTAAGATTAATAAAAAGTATAAAAAAGTTGAGCTGTGAAGTGGTTACAGGATATTATGTACTCCAGGTCAAAATGTTCCTTTAAATTCTTAAAACAGCATAAATCTGACTCATCATGATATCAAATGTGCTTTTCTGAAAGGGCACTATTATTAGATTTTTAAAAGATATGAAACTACTTAACTTCTTTCTTCTGGCTAGTGTAAGGCATTAAGACCAATTTTATGTCTTGGTATTTGATTGTTTTTTTTTTTTTCTCAGATTATCTTGACTAGTAAGTGAAGGAAATAAAAAGCAAATCATGTTCTGGAAAGAATAGAAGGCAAATGAAATCAGTGAACATGAGTGATATCTGTGAATAGAAATTTGTAAGATATCAGTTTTATATTTTATGAAGACAAATGGTGGTTATAGTTACAAGTCAAATCATTACAGTAAATTTTCTATATATTTTCTATGTTAAAATGGGTAAATAATAACTTCTTAAAGAAGTCTCATTGATTTGTTACCTTTTGCATAACTGGCAAACTCAATCACCAAAATAAAGAGACATGTAAAGTCAAATAAGAAGGACTTTTAGATAACCAAAAACAGTAACACAAAATCCACATGTACTCTTTTTTTTTCCCCACATGTACTCTTAATTATAGATGAACACTCCAGCTGTCACTTACAGGCATTTTCCTTCCATTTTACACTCAGAACTACCCTTCTCTCTCTCTCTTTTTTTTTTTTAAGATTTTACCCATTTATTTGACAGATAGATCACAAGTAGGCAGAGAGGCAGGCAGAGAGAGAGAGGTGGGGGTGGGGGGGATGCAGGCTCCCCACTGAGCAGAGAGTCCGATGTGGGACTCGATCCCAGGACCCTGAGATCATGACCTGAGCCGAAGGCAGCGGCTTAACCCACTGAGCCACCCGGGCGCCCCTACCCTTCTCTTTTTAATCCATTCCTCAGAAGGTTAGAAATGGGAAATCAAAGCAGAGGAGAATGAGAGGTGACAGAGGCACATAAAACACCTTTAGTAAAAAAGCAATACCTAGAGCTAAGCAGGAAAATCATCATCATCATCATCATCATTATCTATCTGTGATGACATCTCTCTCTCTTGCTCTAGCAATCATCTATAGATCTTTGAAATTTTCTGTATCAACTTGACTAGGCCATGGTACTCAGATATTTGATCAAACACTGTAGATGTTCCTGTAAAGGTATTATTTAGACAAGATAAATATTTAAATCAGTAGACTGTGAGTAAAGCAGATTACCTTCCATAATGGTGGGCTTCATCCAAACAACTGAAGACTGCAAGAAAAAAAGACTGACATTGCCTAAGGAAGAGGAAATTCTGTCAGTAGACTATCTTTGGGTTCAAGCTTTAATATTAACTCTTCCCAGAATCTCCATGTGTTGACATGGCTTTGGACGTGCCAGTGTCTACAATCACATGAGCCTTAAGATAAATGTCGGTCTCTTTCTCTGTTTATTTATACACATCCTGTTGGTTGTTTTCTGGAGAACTCTATCTACCATCTATCCATCTATCTATCTATCATCTATCTAAGATTTATAGCAGTCATAGAAACCTAAAAAGAATCTTGGGAAGGTGTTATTTAACATTAGAGCTAAAAAAATGAGAAGACATTTGAAAGCACTAATTTAATTATAAAACACCATTCAAGTTATTAGCAAATAGTTTTATCTATTTCAGAAGGACCTGATGTTATTAATGAATTAAAGCACAGTGTATTAAGCTAATTGTTATAATAAACACCAAACAAGTATCAGTTGCATCATTAGTATTTAGGGAACATCATCTTATTGTACTTCTATGTACTTGAATTTATTAGAACTGTGGCTTTTATTAAGAAGGAATTAGACTTTTTTTGGCTAAGAGTATATGAATGCAAGCATTTTATCTCAGATTACTTGACTCATTTTTTCTAAGCAAGTTAGCAATTTTATTCTTATCACTTACAACATTCAAATTAAACTACATAATAAAATAATCCTATAAAATAATGTATTTTATTGAAACTTCCTATTGAAGGGCTATCACCTCCTGACCTTTCTCCATAAGCTTTCAGTGCCCGTGACAAGTTCCTTGTAAAATGCAGTGGCTGTCTTCTCTGCCCATAGCTTGGGAGAGACTCATTAGGAAGAAGCTTCAGTCACCACATGGCTCTTTCCTGCAATTTTCATTCTCCTAGAGTCAATAATCTTCAGGTTGAGACCATACTCTTGGAAAAGCCTCTATTTCTTCCTGTGTGTACTCATCTAGATATGTGGGTAGTTTTCTTGGTTGAGGAAGCTCTTCCACTAAATTCTTACGAATATCTCCTGGTATGTCCTCGTCTGGGAAAAGATGCAATCTCTGCATCAGAGTTCTTCTGTGAAGGTTTTTGGCAGCATGCCATAAATAGCTAGTTTCACATTTGCTACTGGATCCTTCTTGTGAAGTTCAGCAGCTGTTACTTTTTAAATCCACCTGGATAGCCAGTATGTGAGGACTATACTTTTTGTTCCCATTTATCTCCAGGAAATGCAATGTGCCTTGTGCTCATTATGACCACACAATCCACACACTCAGTTGATGGTATAACGGTTTAACCTGATCCTTGAAGTTTATCTGATGCCCTAACAGCCAGTTTGCCAGGGGGCTGCATTTTCCCACCTAAGAGATATCAAACCTGAGCAAAAGTGGCCCATTGCTGGAGTGCTTTAGAGAAACTCAAAATATTTCCCCGCTAGCAGGACTGTCCTTTTTGATTTGTTTCATGCTTAATCAATATATTGTGATTGACTGAGTTCTCAGCCCTCTGACATGTAGCCCGCAATCTGCACGTTATTCCTGGCACTGGTCTTTACAAACTAAAATACAATGACCCACAATGACCACATCTCCCTGGCTGAAGTATATAAGAGTATTTAAAGCTCCTTGAAGAGTTAATGATAATGCTAGTGAAATGAATGTGTTTTGACTAGAAAGCCTAAGAGCAAATTGAAGAAATAAAAGGATAATAGGCAACACTAAATGAAAAGACATCCTCTGAGGAAAAATAATTCAAAGACTCAACTTGTCAGCAAAACTCAGTGAGGCAGATGAATAAAAAGAAACAAAATGTTGTTCATTTTGTCTTGTGGGATTTTTGGTATATAATAAAGATTTTAGTTTCCAACAGAATAAGGATGTTGCCAAAGGGTTAAACTCACTTAATCTTTACATGCCTAATCTTAATCCTTACATGCTCTTAATCTTTACTTGCTCCAAAGCATATAAAAAATGCTCAGAAAATACATGCCTCTTCTCTCCCTCCCTCCCTCTCCCCCAATTTTTTTAATTAAAAAAAGGAAAGAAAGAAAAAAAAAAAGAAAATACATGCCTCTTGAACAAGTGAAAGGGAGCAGTTTCAATGCTGACTTCCACCTTTCCCCCACCTCACAAAATAACCTCACTATCCAAGAAGCAATTGCAAACTTTTTTTAGATTATTAACTTGTTTGAAACTTTAAAAAAAGAATTTTGAAATAAGGAATGACTAAAAAGAAATATCTCTATTTGATTTTTTTCATGAGGACTTACTTCTCCATTGTCTTAATATTCAGCTGGGTATGTGGTTTATTTCTGTGGTCCTAATAGTTTCACTCATGGTTAGCTTCTTAGAGAGAACATAGAAGGAAGGTGGGATTCAGTGATTTGATACTCCATCACTTTATTCAATTTGCTTCAATTGTTGAGATCAGTTTGTGGCAAAATGTTAAAAAAATGTAGGGTAGAGGTTACAAATTGCCTTTTTCTTCTGTTAGTGTACTGAATTAAATGGTGGCCCTTTAAAGTTTCAAAAATATTTAGAATATAATTTGTGAAAAAATTCACGCATAATTTTACAACTATTTCCAATTGTTCAAGTTCCACAATTGTTTAAGTTCAAATCATGTTCGAAAGATTTAATTGGTTCATGAGTCATATTCTATTTAGATATTTATTAGAAAGGATTTAAGACTATGTGGAAACTTTAGCATCATTGAGTTGATGAAAGTGACAGGCTCGGGGCTATGAGGGCATAAAGGGCCCCATTGTGTGAGTTAGTCCAAGGCGCCTCCACTGGACTTCTGGAGGCCTATAGGTACATGGCTCCGGCAGTAGGCTCAGGCTGGCTCTCAGCCCCCAATCACCCCATTGGCTTTGTCCCTTTGTACAAAGAACAACCCATAGATAGATCCTTGGAGTAGCCCTGACCAGCTTCATTTAGAAATGGAGAAATTAGTGTCTCATAAATGTTCTCACTATCAGTTGGTCTCTTCACCACAAGGATTATCATTCGAACAGACTGCTTTAACCATTCACACAATTTTATTTGCACTATTTTAATGTTTATAATAGATTGATTTGTGACCAAATCAACTGGTCACAATTGATATGACTGATCACATCAGCTGATTTTACATAACTACTATATTAAAGAGAGTGAATGAACAGAAATGTCCATTTAGTGGTCTAGATTTTTTTCCATTAATAATGTATTTCCTCAACTAATGAATTATACAAAATCAACTGAGAATTTTTGACAACAGTAGAGATGTTACAAACATCCATCCTGGTGTTCTAGTGAGAACATGATGCCAGTGAAGTCTGGTTTCTTTCAGACTTCATATGAGTGGGTGTATGTCATTATTTTTAACAATCCTAGACAGTAAGTGCTTAGGCCTAGTCAGTTGGTCAAATGAAATCTTACATTATAATGTATCACTAATTGGTAATTGGTAAGTTATGTTTAGTTTCACTTACAACTAATTTGTCACACAAGAGTTTGTGTTTTGTTCACTACAGATAAATAAAAGTGGCTCAACATTCTTTCTATGGTGTTCATCACAGTATAGGCTGTGCCAGTAAGCAATGGATTTGTATTTACAGTTGACTCGTGAGCAAAACAGAAGTAAGAGATGTCCGCTCCCCTGATGCCACACGTCAAAAATCCATGTATAACTTTTGACTCCCCAGTAGCCATTGCTAGTAGTCTACTGTTAACCTAGCCTTACTGATAACAGAAATGGTTGATACATATTTTGTATCTTATTGCATTATATACCGTATTCTTTTTTTTTTTTTTTTTTGCAACCACTCTGGAAAACAGCATGGAGGTTCCTCAAAAAATTGAAAATAGAGCTACCTTATGACCCAGCAATTGCACTACTGGGTATTTACCCTAAAGATACAAACATAATGATCCAAAGGGGCACATGTACCCGAATGTTTATAGCAGCAATGTCCACAATAGCCAAGTTATGGAAAGAACCTAGATGTCCACCAACAGATGAATGGATAAAGAAGATGTGGTATATATATACCATATTCTTACAATAAAGTAAGCTAGAGAAAAAAATGCTATTAAGAAACCCATAAGGACAATAAATTCACAGTACTGTATCATATTTAAAAAAATTGATGTGCATAGAAATGTATCCATGCTGTTCAAACCTGTGCTGGTCAAGGGTCCATTGTATTTATTTACTTTTGGTAAGAAATAAGAATGCTATGCATATGTATTTTAAAAGATCAGAACATTAAACATTTTTTTCATGATCATTTTGGTGTAAAGTCATTTAGAAAGATTTTTGGGAAATGTACTCTCAAAGAAAGCTCAAACTCAGATCTGCATTAGTAAAACACTATGCCAGACACTGAAGAGTATGGATTTTAGTGATTTGATTAATCAAGCTGGATATAGAGATCCAAACTATTAATGACCCAAGAAAGCTGCAAAAAGGAATGTTATCTCAAGCTGCTTCCCCTGTTTTAAAAAACCTACTAGAATCATGTGCTTACCTACAATGTGACCACACAGGTTAATTGAATGTCAAGCTAACTGTACCTTGATGAAAAAATATACCTGGGTATACACCCCCTGCCCGCACATTTTCTTTAATATATGGGAAAATAATACACGTTTTGTTTGATGGACCAAGCAAGCAAGCAAACACAACTAGCAACAAATGCCTGTAAAAAGGTAGATGAATAATAAGGAATAAATTGTGGCAAAACCACTGAGAATCCTTAATTAAGGCCACGTTTCTGTTTACAGGGTGTCATAATTCTCTTTGGTTATGTGAACCTCACCCAATTAGACTATTACTTTTGCTTTTATAATGTATAGACCCTACAAATTATATAGTTTACTTTTTCAGTTATGTGCTTATTTTCTAGTTAGTTTTCTCTGCCTCGGCTTCCCCTTTCCCCCTGCTATTCTTTGGCTATACAGCGTATTAATTTCCTGGACTTTCATAACCAAATACCAGAAACTGGCTGGCTTATGTAAAAGAAATTTAACTCTCATACTTCTGATGGCTAGAAGTCCAAGAACAAGGTGTCAGCAAGCTTGGTTTCTTCTGAGGCTTTTCTCCTCGGCTTGCAGATAGCACCATCTTTCCTCTGTGAACACACAACCCTGGTGTCTCTTTGTATGTCCAGATTTCCTCTCATAGAGACACAAGTTAGATTGGCTCCGGACCCACCCAAATGGTCTCGTTTTAATTTAGTCATCACTTTAAAGGCCCTATCTCCAAATACAGTTACATGCTGAGGTTTTAGGGATCGTGAGTTCAACACATGAATTTTGAGAAGACACAATTCAACCCATAACATGCACCCCATCTATTCTGATCAATTTACTGAATTACTTTAAAAAATTGCATTCAGTAAATATTTACTGTCTGACACACACACTGGTACGTGTGTATGTTGTGTGTTATTATGTGAGAGAGGGAGAGGAGAGAGAGAGAGAAAAGAATAAAGAGAAAAGGAGAGAGGAAGGTGGTTCTTGCCTTTTCTGGGAAATGAGGACAAAGATTTACTTCACTGAAGCCTTTACAGTACCTTGTTTGTATCTTTCTTGTGACACAAAACTTCCTGCTTAGTTGATGGTTTAGATTGTAAATTTTTGAGGAGAGATGCTGTCTGACTCATTTTATTTTTCCTAGTACTGGCTGGTACAGGGAAGACCCTTAATAAATGTTTATTGGATTGAATAAAACCTAATCTAATTTAAAGTGTAAGTAATAGGTACCATGGCAGAGATGCAAACAAAGTGTAATGAAAACAAGAGGAGGAAGGCAATCATTCTGACTCAGGCAACTGAGAAGAGTTTCAAGTTAGAGGATATTAGAGTAGCTAAGATTGCAAAATTAAAGTTAAGGACAGAAGCAATCAATGACGATGGCTGAAAAAATAGGAGTAGTCTCAGGCAATAGAAAATGTGTGATTGTAATCGGAATAATGATTAGTTCACAGTAGAGACCAAGAAAAAGCAGGAGGTTTGGAGGTAAAACTGAAAAATTGTGTTGGGGCCACACAGAGAGAGCTCTTGATTACCCAAACCAAATACTTGAATCTTATTTTTTTGGATGTTGGGAGATGTGCAAATTTGGGGAGGCATGAAAGGGCCAGATCTTAATTTTGGGAAGGTTAACTGTGACTCTGTGAGGGATAAAGGGATGGAGACGAGGCCGGTGCTCCTGGCAGGATGGATACTAGGAAATTTGGTGAGGCCGGGTGAGAGGTGATGAGGGCTAGATTAGGAACGGGAGAGCGGGTGGGGACACTGAAGAAATGAATGCAGGGGGACCATGGAAATGGAAGCAATGATTAGAAGAAACTGATTGGATATGAAGGGTGAAGAAGGTGGGGAGATGATTTAAAATTCTGAAGTTTCAGATTCCATCTGAAGTTTCAGACAGCGGCAACTGGGAGCCATATGAGAAGACAGGTTACTATTATACCGGCATATGAAGGATTGTGGAAATGGTCGAGTTTTATAGAACTGTGGAAGAGTCATTACACACAGAATAGCAGGTGGGTTTCTCAAAGTACAATATGACCTTAATCCTCATTCTTAAGTAATGATTTATCTTCATTTTTAAAAGGGGTTGTATGCCTTAGAAAACACACATCTAGTCTGAGGCCTGAGTTGGATTTCCAGGAGACACTTCAGTTATTGTTTACCCATTTATAAAATGGAGGTTATAATAATAACCGTCTTCTCAAGGAATGACTATAAAGATCAGATATGTTTGTGCATGAGAAAGATGATATTACAGAGGATCACTGAGTGTTAGAATTCATGTTATATGACACTGGAATTTAGTTAGTGTTTTGAAACTTAAGTGAAAATACAGCTGTTTTCTTTTTCACAAGAATACTCCCAATTTTTTAAAAGATTTTATTTATTTTTTATGTATTTTATTTGACAGAGAGAGCGCTCTAGGCACAAGCAAGGGGAGCGGCAGGCAGAGGGAGCAACAGACAGAGGGGGCAGGAGAAGCAGACTCTCCGCTGAGTAGAGAAACCCAGGTGGGGCTCAGCTCTCTCCGCTGAGTAGAGAAACCCAGGACCCTGGGACCATGAAGGCAGACACCTAACAGACTGAGCCACCCAGGTGCCTGTTTTGTTTTGTTTTGTTTTGTTTAAATCCTGTTTTGTGTGTACTCCACGATTACCTCTTTAGTTAGTGAATCAATTTTTCTGAGCTTTATCAATTTATGTAAAAAGTAACAATTTGGGGACTTGGTGAATGGTTAGAAAAGGGCACAGTGATTACAAAAGCATATGATAAAACAGGAATTACAGGATTTTGAAAATATAATGATTGACTGGTTTGTGGTGGAGTGTTGCTATGACTTCAGGTGTTTATACAAGTCTGCTTTAATCTCCCAAATAAGATGGATTTTCTCAATCTATATTTAGCATTTCTCTTCTTCCTGGCAAGGGTTTTAAAAGATTGTCACTCACTCACTCTGTTTAAAAAAAAAAAAAAAAGATATTAGCACTTCATGTTTTTTTTTTTATTTTTTTATTTTTTATTTTATTTATTTGTCAGAGAGAGAGAGCGAGCACAGGCAGACAGAGGCAGAGGGAGAAGCAGGCTCCCTGCCAAGCAATGAGCCCCATGCGGGACTCGATCCCAGGACGCTGGGATCACGACCTGAGCCGAAGGCAGCCGCTTAACCAACTGAGCCACCCAGGCGTCCCAGCACTTCATGTTTTGAAATGCCTTCCAGGACAGGCATCTCTCCAGGTAGAGGAAGTATTTAACTGAAAATAGTAGATGTAGTCATCCCATGCCAAGTATGTGGATTTTGGCTAAAATGCACTCGCTTGTCTATTAAAAGTTGTATTGTAATAGATCTCTGATATGTGACTTTAAGCATACTGCTTTATAAATATTTAGGGGAAAAAAAAACTTGACTAACTATCCAGGGGGTAAATTTCCATGGCAAAATAAATTTCTTGGTGTAAACTTTAAAACAACATTTAATTAGGCTTAAATAAACCAAAAAACAAAAATACCCCTGAGGGGCGCCGGGGAGGCTCAGTTGGTTAAACATCCTACTCTTGATTTCATCTCAGGTCATGATCTCAGGGTCATGGGATTGAGTCCCTCATAAGGCTCAGTGCTCAACGTGGAGTTGGCCTTCCCTCTCCCTCTGCTCCTCCTCTTGCTCATGCTCTCTCTGAAGTGAATAAATAAAATCTTAAATAAAATTTAAAAAATAAATTTAAAAAACCTGAAAAATTACTACATAATGTTTCCTCTAGGTCTTAGACTGGCAGAGTAAACCTTTCTTGCTTTGAAGACCAGATAATTCAACTGGTTTTAGCATGGTGTCAAGAAAGTTGAGTTGTGAATTTACCTCAGATAGGCCAGTTAGTTTCACAACATTATAGAAATACATTTTTGTTAAGTGCCTGTCATTGCCTTCAGTGGGAACAAGGTAAGAAATGGAGACAGATTAGCAAAATCCTTTCTCTTTCACTTTCCTGGGAATCTCAACATAATATAGTGGGAAGAAATCATAGAAATCTGTCCATGACAAGGCACATTTCAGTATGTGAATTATAACATTCCCACTAGAGGTTCAAATTTTCACTTGAAGCATTTTTAAAGACCTTTAATATCCTTGAATTTATGAGAAGTTAGACTTAAGGGAAATTGAGTTCTATGTAATTTAATTTTATATAGCTAAAATTATTTTACACTCATTTAAAGTGGAAACTAAATAAATTGTAGAACTTAATTAGATATGTCAATTGTACATAATGTAGAAATTGACAAATTTGATAAGCTCATTAAAATGCAAACCCATTTAGATAGAATTAACCAACAGCACCCCCTGAACACTGTACCTGGAAAACGTTTAATGCATAGGAAATATTTGCTTATTGATAATTTGTTTTCATGTTGATCCTTAATCTAGAAGTTGTATTCTCCGTAGAAAAACATTAGCCTTCCTTCCTTTATAGGGAACTGACTAAAGCGCTCTTTCCTTTGGCACAAAGAGTCGTTGCCTCATCCAGAGCCCAGAATGCCATGTAAACAGAGGAAGGGAACAAGTCTTGGTTAGCATGTGAAGCATGCAGCTGACATTTTACAAAATTTCTTTGCAGAGAAACATTCCCTCCTCAGCTGTACCACAAGGTGGTTGAGTATACAGTTTAGGATTAGACAGTTCTGTATCTGAATTCCCGCCTATCCCCTCCCAGCTGTGTGACGTTAGAATTCATACAGCCCCCGTAAGCTTCCATGTCCTCAACCACAAAGTGATAGTACAAAGATTTACCTTGCAAGATTCCATAAATGTGATATGAGGTAGTAGATGTAATATATTTAACACTGATTGGTGAAGTTCTGCTTATCTTGCTCTTAAGCATAGGAAACAAACAGGGTTGCTGGAGGGGAGGGAGTGTAAGGGATAGGGTAACTGGGTGATAGACATCAAGGAGGGCTCATCATGGAATGGATGTTATATGAGACTGATGAATCACTGACCTCTACCTCTGAAACCAATAATACATTATATGTTAATTGAATTTAAATACAAATAAATAAAAAAATAAAGTTCAGTTTATCTCATAAATGCCAAGAAATTTCACATAAAGAACTCTTTAGGATGCTTATATACAGATAACTGAACTAGATGTACCCTACCGACCTCTGTACCTTTGTTAAGAATGAGAAAACTGATGAGCAGCATGGGTTGCTTAAAGATTATCCATTTGGAGTCAGGTATGCCCGAGTTTAGATTCTACATTTCCTACTTAAAAAGTTAAATGATATTCTTAAATTCTGTGAGATTTTTCTTTTCCCATCTACAAACCAAATATAAATACCTCCAAGGGTGGTTGTGAGAATCAGCAAATGCGATATTATCTAAGAGGTGGTTTTCTTGGGGTGAGATGTCTGGCTGTGCTGTAACATTGGAAAATGTTTGATATAGGAATAAAAGAGGGCAGATGTAGAATGACTTCTGTTGGAAAAGGAGAGGGGTGAGATAATCAATGGACATCACTTATATTTACAAAAAGTAGGTGATTCACAAAGATCATAACACATTATCTCAGTTTGGGAATATTTCTTTGTACTGTTAAATAAAGATACTTCCTTATTATGTCGCCAAATTTTTATCTCCTTTGTATTTTAGGAAAAACTGTAAAACCTTCTTTACATATTATAAACTGACTTCAGGTAGAACTACTTTTACATGATTTAGCCTACATTATATATATATATATATAAATACATATGTATGTATTTATATATATTTATATTTATTATATAAATTTATATACATTATATTTATATTTATATAATATATAATTAATTTATTTCTATATATAATATATATAGAAATATACATTATATATATATATATAACAGATGTATCACTGTATCTTCACAGCACTTTGTAAATCATTAATTTGTTGAAACTCCTGCTGTGTTTATTAAGCCTTGCTGAGAATAGCCATGGTTCACCTAACAGTGTATTTTGTCAACATTTGCTTTTATGATGTTCTTGATGTAATAGGATAGGGGTTATTTTTAGAAACAAGAAAGTTTTTTTTTTTTAACCTAGGAGTTCACAAATTACATGAACCCTTCACCTAATACAGCTTCATAGATTGCTGTGTAAATGGACCCTCTCACATGAATTTTTTTAAGATTTTAAAATTTAATTTATTTATTTGACAGAGAGAGAGAGAGATCACAAGTAGGCAGAAAAGCAGACAGAGAGAGAGGGGAAAGCAGGCTCCCTGCTGAGCAGAGAGCCAGATGCGGGGCTTGATCCCAGGACCCTGAGATCATGGCCCGAGCTGAAGGCAGAGACTCAACCCACTGAGCCACCCAGGCACCCCTCACATGAATTTTTATTATGAACTCTGTCTTCTATGGGTGTTGTTGATCCACTAAAAATTACAGGACTGCCTATACTCTGTATTAGCCTAGAAACAACTTTTTAGCCAGCCTACCAACTTGGGATTTTTGTGACTATTTTAAAGAATAAATGACTTTTGTATCATGGTTTAATAGTTTACTTCTGTTAACGGGAGCCAGTTAAGTTGCAGGAAATTTTGGTACCAGAATGTGTTGAAAATTTTTTTTCTTCAGAGTATAAAACTTCTCTAGAGAAGAAAGAGGTTAGCTATGGACATAGTGACTGGGAAATTTCATGGAAGAATGATTTATACTTAATATTAAGGTATAGGTGTCACAGCAAATTCTTATAGGGCCAGGCAGGTAACATAAATGAGGTTAGTAGGAAGAGTCAGGAAGTATAAGATAACTACGGCTGTGGGGATTACAGTGATGTGGAAACTGTGTCACCAGACCAAACAAATCACTTCTGAGAGCTTCATGTGTTTTTTTGAGGTGTTTGTTGTCTTAGAGGATGGGTCATGTTTGAGTAAGAGAGTGGAGAAGATAACTTCTAAGACTGAGGGTTCATGTAAGCAAAAGTAAAAAAAGAAAAATAGCCTGGTGGCTGGGGATGGCCTTTAGGAGTAAGCCTCGATTAGAGCAGTAGTGCTCAAGTTGGGGTGGTTTTCTGTCTCCAGGATATTTGATAATGTTTATAGACATTTTTGCTTACCCCATCTGGAGGACGGTGCTCCTAGCATTTCATGGGTATGTGTTGAACATTGTATAATGCACATCCCCCACAACAGAGAATTATCTGGGCCAAAACGTCAAAGGCGCCAAGGTTCAGAAACCCTGCTCTAGATGAATGTGTGTGTTGGGGAACAAGGAAAGGTATATTAGATGTTCTGCAATTTATTGTTAAATACTTCAGCATAGAAGGTGTAAATTTAGTCTATACCCTAAGGTCCATTAATTAACATTAGTTAACACATGCTTTGGAAAGTCCCAAGGCTTAGGATTCTGAACCTGTCCTAAATCAGTTGTTCAGCAGAGGATATTGTTGCCTGATTCAGATCAGAAGGTTAATTAAATCTTGCCATTAAAATAGAGTAGAGGGTGAGGAGATGGGGAGATGTTGGTTGAAGGGTACAAACTTCCAGCTATAAGATGAATAAGCTAGGGAAATCTAATGTATAGGATGGCGATGATAGTTAATCATACTGTATCATATACTTGAAAGTGGCCGAGAGAATCAATCTTAAATATTCTCACCACAATCACAAAAATGGTAATTAGGGGACGTGATAGAGATGTTAGTTCTATGGTGGTAATAATTTTGCAATATATAAATGTACTAGAGCAACACATTATACACAAACTTACACAATGTTTAATGTCATTTATAACTGAGTAAGACTGCGGAAGAAATAGAATAGCACAGAATCTGCTTCAGGAAAATTTTTCATACAGAACACTGTTAGAACACCAGAAAGAATAAAGAGATGGGCCTTCATGAGCTTACAAAGCAGGTGATAGGGCTGTTTCAGGGTCAAATGTCTATTTGCCTCAGTAGTAGAACCAACTCTCAATCTTGCTTTCATTTTGAGGTACTGGGAGTGTCAAGGCTTGAGAAAGAAGGTCTATAGGCTTTGTCTTTCTCTAACCATTGGTTATCACTAAAAACTACCAAAAAGAAAACACTCATTATGAGTTAAGAATGGGTCTAGGTTGGTTTAGTAGAGTCAAGTTACAGAAAACCTTGAAAGTGAGGCACAAGATGTGTACAAGCTAGAAACTTGATAGGATGAGCAGTTGAGAACAGGGGATGACTAATTACTAATGTCTGAGATGAATAAAAAGAAAAAAATTGATGGAAAGAAATCCAGCAGGAAAGCTATTAAAATAATAAGGTGTGGGGTGTGAGGTAATGAGAGTCAAGATTCTTTTGGATTCAGCAACATTCAAGGAAAGAAAATTGGAGAGCCATGTGGAAGGCATGAATAACAATCACAGCTAAAATTCATAGTTATCTGTTTTTTAATTACTGTGTTAACAACCCCTTTTCATTCATTATCTTACTTAAGCCTCAGAACAGCTCTACAAGGGAGATATTATTAGTAGCCCCATTTTATAGGTGAGGAAAGTCAACCTCAAGCTTTTGAGTGGCTTAGGGTCACAGTATTAGTAAATGGTGGGCCAGAACATTTGGAGACAGATTAATGCAGGTTTGCCTGGTGGGTCTGATGTGATGGCTATTTCCAAAATGGGTATGTTGGAGATGAAGCCAGTTTTACTGGGGGAGGAGGAAGGGCACAAGTGGGCCTGCCAGATTGGAGAGGGCAGAATGTGGTGGGAGTTGTTGGCTCATGGAGAGCTGCCCAGAGGATCTGTCAAAGCAGAGCCAAATAGAGCCAAAGCAATAATTTCATGAAATTAAATTGTCCTATTTTCCTGGATTTGAGTTTCTTGAGTAGATTTATTTAACTTTTAGTGCTTCAGTAATCCTAGATTGCAACTGCCAGTGAGATTTGCTTTCCTGTGTGGACAGTATAGGAATTAAGCCCTCTGGACTCCATAGACTTCTATCAAGAAAATCACTTAGGAGGGAGGAGTCAAGATGGCGGAGAAGTAGCAGGCTGAGATGACATCAGGCAGCAGGAGATCAGCTAGATAGCCTATCAAACCATTCCGAACACCTACGAATCCAACAGGAGATCGAAGAGAAGAAAAACAACAATTCTAGGAACAGAAAATCGACCACTTTCTGAAAGGTAGGACCAGCGGAGAAGTGAATCCAATGCGACGGGAAGATAGACACCAGGGGGAGGGGCCGGCTCCCAGCAAGCGGCGGAGCACAAAATCAGGACTTTTAAAAGTCTGCTCCATGGAGGGACATCGCTCCAGAGGCTAAACTGGGGTGAAGACCTCACGGGGACAACGTGGACTCAGGTCCCGCGGGGTCACAGAAGAATCGGGGGTGTCTGAGTGTCGCAGAGCTCACAGGTATTAGAGCGGGGAAGCCGGCTGCGGAGACAGAGCCGAGGTTTCCTAGTGGTCTGTGACACGGACCGGTGCTCTGTGCGAGGGGTCCCCACAAGATCTGGGGAGACTCCGACCCAGGAGAGCTCAGGGATCTACGGGGTTCGGAGACTCCAGGTGGGACTCTGCCAGGGACAGAGACGCTTGGTCACAGGCTGGGTGAGCTCGGAGCTCCCGGAAGCCAGTGACACGGGACTGATGACGCACGATTTTCTCCGAGCGTGGCTGGAGGCTGGGGAGACGGGAGGGATTAAACGCTTTTCTCTGAGGGTGCACTGAAGACTGGGGCCCCTAGCTCTTGGCTCCTCTGAACCGGAGATTGGGAGGCCGCCATTGTCATTCCCGTCCTCCGGAACTCTACGGAAAGCATTCAGGGAACAAAAGCTCCTGAAAGCAAACCTGAGAGGATTACTTAGCCCGGCCCCGGTAAGGGCGGTACAACTCTGCCTGGGGCAGAGACACTTGAGAATCACTACAACAGCCCCCTCTCCCAGAAGATCAACAAGAAATCCAGCCAAGACCAAGTTCACTTAACAAGGAGAACAGCGGATTCTTATCTGGACAAAATGACAAGGCAGAAAAACTCACCACAAAAAAAAGAACAGGAGGCAGGACCGAAGGCTAGGGACCTAATCAATACAGACATTGGTAATATGTCAGATCTGGAATTCAGGACGACGATTCTCAAGGTTCTAGCCGGGCTAGAGAAATAAAAAGCCAGGCAGGAGAAATAAAAGCCCTTTCTGGAGAAATAAAAGAACTAAAGTCTAATCAAGTTGAAATAAAAAAAGCTATTAATGAGGTGCAATAAAAAATGGAGGCTCTTACTGCTAGGATAAATGAGGCAGAAGACAGAATTAGTGATATAGAAGACCAAATGGCAGGGAATAAAGAAGCAGACCAAAAGAGAGACAATCAACTACTGGACCACGAGGGGAGAATTCGAGAGATAAGTGATGCCATAAGACGAAACAACATTAGAATAATTGGGATTCCAGAAGAAGAAGAAAGAGAAATAGGAGCAGAAGGTATACTGGAGAGGATTATTGTAGAGAATTTCCCTAATATAGCAAGGGGAACAAGCATCAAAATCCAGGAGGTGCAGAGAACACCCCTCAAAATCAATAGGAATCG